>PVJS01043732.1:0-11553 GCA_004027185.1 Glis glis | reverse complement strand
AGACTCAGAAACAAATCCGCACACTTACAGCCAATTGATTTTTGACAGAGGAGTCAAAAACATCCACTGGAAAAAAAATAGCCTCTTCAACAAAAGTGTTGGCAAAACTGGTTAACCACATGCAGAAAAGTGGAAATAAACCCCACTTTCTCACCCTGCACAAGTCGATTCAAGATGGAGTGAAGACCTGGAAATTAGACAAGAGACCTTGCAGCTACTTCAAGAGGGCATAGGTCCAACTCTTCAACACATAGGCACAGGCAAAAACTTTCTCAACAAGACCGCAAAGGCACAAGATGTTAAAAAGAGGATCCATACCTGGGATTGCATTAAATTGAAGGGCTTCTGTGCAGCAAAGGAAACTATCAAGAACCTCAACAGAGAGTCAACAGAATGGGAGAAGATTTTTGCCAGCTACTCCTCTGATACAGGACTTATATCTAGAATATACAGAGAACTCAAGAAACTCATGGCTAAAAAAAACAAACAACCCAATCAAAAAATGGGCAAGTGAACTAAATAGATACTTCATAGAAGAAGAAATTCAAATGGCCAATAAATGTATGAAAAAATGTTCAACATCCTTAGCCATCAGAGAAATGCAAATCAAAACTATGGTGAGATTTTACCTAACCCCAATTAGAATGGCAATCATTAAAAACACAAACAATAACAAATGCTGGCAAGGATGTGGAGAAGTAGGAACTCTAATACACTGTAGGTGGGATTGCAAATTAGTGCAACCACTTGGGAAAACAGTGTGGAGGATCCTCAGAAGACTGGGCGTGAACCTACCATTTGACCCAACTATACCACTTCTAGGTATCTACCCAAAAGAATGGAAACCAAACTACCACACTAATGCATGCATATCTATGTTTATAGCTGCACAATTCACAATTGCCAAACTATGGAACCAGCCAGATGTCCATCAACAGATGAATGGATTACAGAACTATGGGATATATACACAATGAAATTTTACACAGCCATAAAGAAGAACAAAATTACAGGGAAATGGATGGAATTAGAGAACATTATGCTTAGTGAGATTATTCAGTCCCCAAAAGTGAAAAATTGGATGTTCTCCCTAATATGCAGAAGCTTGGGAGAATAGGGCATAGGAGGGACTCCAGACAAAGATGGAGAAAGCCTTAGATGAGTAAAGAAGATGACCTAACTGAGGGATATGGGAGGGGGGGAAGAGGGAAACACCCTAATACATAGGATGTACATACACAAATTTATCAAAGTCAACTGCTATGCTGAGCATGAGAAGGAGGGAAGGGTGAGGGAATGGGGATGGGAATTGGGGGAGGGCTAATTGACCTATGTGTGCATGTATACTTCTACCACCTGAAACTCATCAAGATGTATCATTACAATGCACCAATAAATAAATTAAAAATAATTTTTAAAAAGGCATATTTGCTTATTTGCTCCATGTACTATATCCAGAACACATTTCTTCCTGATAATCTTTATTAAAACAAAATGATGCTGGGCATGGTGGCCCATGCTTGTAATCCCATACTTGGGAGGCTGAGATAGGAACATCGCAGTTTTGAGGCCAGCCTCAGAAATTTAGCAAGACTCTCAGCAACTTAACAAGACCCTGTTTCAAAACAAAAAATAAAAAAGGCTGGGGGTGTAGCTCAGAAGCAGAATGCCCCTGGGTTCAATTCTTAGAACCACACACAAAACAAAACAAAACAAAACAGAATAACAATAAAACCACATACACATTTCCTCCTGACAATCCTCCCAATTAAAAAATAATCAAAATGAAATCACATGATTTTCCATTTTGAATGAAATAGTCTAAGTGGACAAGAAGTCCAAACCCATCTCTACCTGGCGAGACATTCTCCGTTCCATTCAGAATCATTAAAACCCTCTTCAATAAAGTCCCTTTTTTGAGTGATGGCACTGGATTTAGAAAGTATGGCTTCACAAAATGAAAAATTATTGGTAAAGTGCAATTAATTAAGATGTATTTGCCTGCATGCTTTTTAAATGTGGCTTATATTTGCCTTAATTCATTGAGTGAGAGAGAGAAGTGGAATAATACCAAAATATTTCATATCATAGATATCATGGCATAATTCAAATAAAATTTACTTTCAATAAAACCCAAAGCAAAATTTTCATATGTTTTTAAGAAAATATATTTTGATGGGATAATTTTTTCCCCCCTGTGGTACTAGGGATTGAACCTAGGGGCATTCTACCTCTGAGCTACACCCCCATCCCTATTCTACTTTTTATTTTTACTTTTATTTTATTTTAGTGTGTGTGTGTGTGAGTGTGTGGCACTGGGGATTGAACCCAGGGGCAATCTACCTCTGAGCTACACCCCCAGTCCTATATTTATTTATTTATTATTTTGAAACAGGGTCTCACTAGGTTGATGATATTCTCACTATTTGCTGAGGCTGTCCTCGAACCTGCAATCCTCCTGTCTCAACCTCCCAAGTACTGGGATTACAGGCATGCACCACCACAACTGGCTCCTCTTTTTTTATTTTTATTTTATATTTATTTATTTATTTATTTATTTATTTATTTTGCGGTACTGGGGATTGAACCCAGGGGTGTTCTACCTCCGCGCTACACCCCTGGCCCTATTTTTTATACTTTATTTTGAAACCGGGTCTCATGAAGTTGTGGAGGGACTCACTAAGTAGAGAGAGAGAGAAACAGGGGGAGAGAGAGAGAGAGAGAGAGAGAGAGAGAGCTGAGGCTGGCCGCGAACCCGGATCCTCTGGTCTCTTCCTCCCAAAGTACTGGGATTACAAGCGTGCGCCACCACGCCCGGCCTATTTTTTTATTTTGAAACAGAGTCTCACTAAGTTGTGAAGGGCCTTGCTAAATTGCTGAGGTTGGCCTCTAACCTGCGATTCTCCTGTCTCAGCCTCCCAAGTACAGGAATTACAGGTGTGCACCACCATACCCAGCTTGATGTGATAACCTTGAGCTCAGTCCTTGAGATAAAATAATGGGCATAACTGAAAACTATATGATTGTTTTTCCTTGAAATTAAGTGGAGGATCAGTTTTCTGTGGTCTCTTGGTCAAGAAACAAGGGGAGCAGGGATGAACAGGGTCTATTCTGTTTGAGCATCAGAGAGCAGGCAATTGAAAGGTCCTGCGAAACTGATTTCTTTTCTTTCTTATTTCCTCAAGGGCTCTTCAAGGTTCTTACTGGACTGTCATGACCTTGTTTTTACCACAATTGTAATGTGTGACCTTCAGCTGCCCTCTGTGCTGTAATAAATATGCTCCAATCATTGTAAGTACTAAGTTTCTGAAACCCGTCAACACCATTCCTTAAACATCAGGGGGCTGCTCCTTAGGACAAAACTGGCCTTGTGCAGGACTCTCACTAGACACAATGTAATTCCCAGCACACCCGCCCATTCTGTTGTCCAAAGTGGAGTGGGAAGTAATTACACAATGTAAAATTACTTGGAGGCAGCTCTAGTGAATTATTTTTATAGAGCTGAAGCTTGGAAATTCCAAACAATGGTGGGCAGTCTCAACAAGCTATGTAACAGACAGCTGGCAAGGATGTGGAGTCTCTGAGCATATTTTTATAAGAAAGGCAGAGATATTATTTTACCCTCCTTTCTTTAGAAAAATGGCAAATGTTTTGATCAACCCAGAAGTCACCCGGTATCCCAATTTAAGAACAGTTTTTCAGCCGGACGTCATGCCACAGGCCATAATCCGAGTACTTGGGAAGCTGAGGCAGGAGGATCACAGGTTTGAAGTCAGCCTCAGCAACTTAGTGAGGCTCTTAGCAAGACCCTGTTTCCAAAAAAAAAAAAAAAATAGGGCTGGTGGTTTAGCCCAGAAGTAGAAGGCCCCTGGGTCCTGGGTTCCACCCCCAACAACAGTTTTCCAATTTAAGGATGACCCCCCCCACTCATTTCTACCACTTGGTACAGAAATTTTTCATTTCCATAAAGGAAGCATAGAAGGACTTAGAATGATTTGGGGTCTTTCCTTATCAATACATTTTAAAACCTACAATCAAGTCACATATACTTTTATTTATTTTCTTTTCATCATAATTATAAATAATAGCTAATATTCATTGAATGCTTTTATGTCCCAGGCTCTGCACTAATACTGTTACACGTATTTTTCTCATTTAATTCTCACAATGATACTAAGAAGGAAGTACCATGGTGATTTTTATCCCATAGATTAGAAAATCAAAAATTAGAAAGGTTAAGAAATTTGTCTAAGGACCTTACTCAAGTATTATAAGAATACACACACACACACACACACACACACACACACACACGCACACACACACACACACACAGAGAAACACAAATATTAACTACTTTGTCATATTGTCTCTGCAAGAATACTTTTTATCTTGACCATTCATGGACTACAGTAAGTCAGCAATAAATTAACTGCAGAGAGTGTGGACACAGAACCATAACTGTGTAAATGAGAACAGCTTTCATTTTTCTCCCTCTTTTCCTGTGTCCCTTCTTTTTCTCTCTCTACCTTCACTATTATGTCATATGGTCTGCCCTCCGGGGATTTAAAATATAGCTGAGATCCAATACATATAATCCTTCAAAGTAAATCATAGAGCTTTATAACACTGAGTTAAAAACACAAAGGAGGGGAAATACATATATATTTCCAAAGATTCCTATAGCCAAAATAAGGAATGCTATCTCAAAGATATAAAGACACATTTTAACTGGAAAAAATGAGTGGGTTATCCCTGAGAGATCACAGAGCTGTTGTTACGGTTTTGAACTCCTCTGAAGGTTATAGGATGCTTCACATTTTCAGTTTCTTTTTGTGTCAGTTTTTGTAAATTGTATTTTCCAGGACTTTGTCCATTTTGTTGACATTTTCAAACTGATGTAAAAGTTTTTAATGTCTTTAAGTGGTATAATAGTTGTTTAATACTGGTAGGCTCTGTATTAATGTAACCTCTTTACATTTCTGATTGTTTTTTCTTGATCAGCTTCACCAGGGGTTTAATAATTTTATTTGTCTTTTCAAAGAATCAACTTTGGGTTTAAAGAAAAATCTTCTCTCTTGAAAATTTTGAAGTTGTCTGACAATTCATTATCTGACTTTCCTGTGCATCCACTCTTGCTGTTGTTTCTCTTGATTTTTTTAAATTATATCATCTCTTCTCATTTTCCTGGTTAATTTCTATTGTGTACATGACATTTCATATGAAACACATTGAAATCACTAGAATTCTACAATTAGCTTCCCCAGAGAGGCTCTGCATTCACCTTTGTCTTTGCAGACACTGGCATGTTTGTCGTCTGCATTTAACTGATACAGAAATCTAGTTGAACCTGTGATCTCCAGGTAGATCCAAGTCTACCTCACCTCCTACCTTTATCTCCATGAAATGTTAATTCCAAATGGGTTCCTCATCATTGAAACCAAAGGACTCCTAATCGAGTTCCCTAATCTGAAATGCTGTAGTTGACATCACCATATTAAATAACAGAGAATTGTGCAAAATTGCATAAAATGAAGGACTCTGAAGTCAAGTGTGAAAATGACTTTATTAATTTATTTCCGTGTCCATTGTTTACTTCTTTTGTTCTTTAGGAACTGTTTGTTTTTATGGTTTCTTGTCGACTGCTTCAAACTTTATCTGCACTATAGCCACAGTTTACACACAAACACACACACACCCACTTACACACACACACACCCTCCTCTATCACCACCACCATGTCACAAACACATCTCTTTTATTTTCTTGCCTAATATACTATATTTACTATAGTAAAACTCCCAAAATTTACTATAGCAACTGTGTGGGTTTTTTTTTTCCTATTTGTTTTGCTGTGCTGGTGATATGGTCCAAGGCTTTGCACATGCTATGTAAGTTCTCTGCCACTGAGCTACATCCCCAGCCCCTGTATCCGTGGTTCTTGTCTGTCTTTCCTTCATGCTGTTTTCAAGTAATAACAACCTTCTTTCTTGTATAGCCACTCACTCTGCCCACCACCCACTGCTCTCTCTGCAAAGGTACATTCTTCTCTTTGAGATCATTAGCAATGAGGACAATAAAAGCCTGGAGCTACTAGGCTTCATCTTTGCCACCACATTGGAAAGGCTGTCTGAGAATAAAATCTGTGCAGAAGCCGAGTGTGGTCATGCACACCTGTAATCCCAGTACTTGGGAGACTGAGACAGGAGGATCACAGGTTCAAGGACAGCCTCAGCAACATAGTGAGACTCTCAGAAACCTAGTGACATCTTGTTTCCAAACAAAAATAAAAAGGGCTGGGGGTGTAACTTGGAGGTAGAACGCCCCAGGGTTCAATTCCCAGTACCAAAAGAAAAGTATGTTTTTATATCTCTGAGACAGCATTCCTTATTTTAGCTATAGGAATCTTTGGGGAATTAAAAAAAAGTATATGTGAGTATCTATTTCCCCTCCTTTGTGTTTTTAACTCAGTGTTATAAAACTATGATTTACTTTTAAAGATAAATTGTATTAACATCTCAACTATATTTAAACCCCAGGAGGGCAGATCATATAACATAATAGTGAAGGTAGAAAGAAAGAAGGGACACAGGGAAAGAGGGAGAAAAATGAAAGCTGGGGATGTAGCTCACAGTAGGATGCCCCTGGGTTCAATCCCCAGTACCACAATAAATAAATAAAAATTAAAAATAGGGCTGGGGTATAGCTGAAAGTTAGGATGTCCCTGGGTTCAATTCCTAGTACCCCCCCCCAAAAAAAAACTGTGCAAAAGTAAAAGATGGGTATGGACAGGTAGAATGAGGATGTTTGCGTGGTACAACTTTTTTCAGCTTTAGTCAGGGGTTGGTTGACAGAAATAACTACTAAATACTGAAAGTGCATTGTGCTAGGCACCTTGCTGAATGCTTTCCACGCACTGATTAATCTTCATGACAACTCTGTGCGGTGTATGTTTTTATTATCCCTCTTCCCCCATACCTGAGAAAACCGAGGGCCACAAGAGAAATTCTGTGTAAGCCGGTAAGGAAAAATCTTGTCCACCCTTTTAAGTGTGGCTTCTCTTAGTATCTGTCTTCATGTCGAGATCTCAAGAAGAATTTGTCAAATAAATAGATAAACCAAGATCTCAAAGTCCCTGCCCTTAACCACTGTCAATAAACTCAAACATTGAATGACTTGACCACCTACTTAAACTCACTGATGTTGTTTCCAGGTCTAACAGTCAATGTGTATTCGTCAGCATTTTCATAGCTATAATCTAAAAGATCTGACCATGTAACTTAGAGGAAGGAAGATTTATTTGCTCACAGTTTTGGGGTTCAGTTCAGGTGAGGCTGGGGACCGCAGATCTCAGGGCATGACAGCGGGAAGCAGAGAGAGGGAGAGTACATGGGCTGTGCTCCTCATATCATGGAAGCCAGAAGCAGAGAGAGAGCTCAGGGGGAGGAGGAGCCATATATAATCCCCAAGGCCACAGCCCCAGGATTCACCTTCTCCAGCCACACCCTATTGGCTTGGGCCACCACCCAGAACAATCCATTATAATGGATTTATCCATTGCCGAGATCACAACCAAGTCCCGCTTCCAACATTGCCACCCTGTTTCCATGAGGGCTGGGGGAAATCCCAAATCCAAACCATTACACAATGTTTCTCGGAAATTTGAAGTACTTAAACATAGAGATAAATATGTACTCTTCTTAGATTTAACATTTATCATATAGTGAAATGAAAGTAAAATATCTACCTACTCGTATGCCTATCTATTCTGAATTGGTCTTGAGTTGTTTTTATAACATGAGTACCAGAAATTTCCATTAATTTTATTTGAGATCTCAAGGCATTGCTATAGAACTTTAAGAAAAATCATAGGGGCCAGGCGTGGTGACACGTTCCTATAATCCCAGTACTTGTGAGGTTGAGACAGGAGGATAGCATGTTCAAGGCCAGCCTTAGCAACTCAGGGAGATCCTCAGCAACTTAGCAGATCCTGTTTCAAACAAACAAAAACTAAAAAGGGATGGGGGTGTAGCTTAGAGGTAGAGTGCCCTGGGTCGAATCCCTAATACTGAAAAAGAAAAGAAAAAGAGAAAAAAAACCCAAATATGGAATTCATATGAAACAGCTGATATTCAACTGTTTTGGACCCCCTAAAAGGCAATTCCATGTACTTCAATCTGATAAACAGACTGCGAAGGCATGTGTGTGTGTTGTACGTGTGTTTATCTATAGAACAGAGGAAGTTGTTTTGACCCTAACTAGATTTTCAAAAGACTTACATAGTTAAAATGATCAGTTAAGTGCACTCAACTGAATTACTACAGGCTTCTTCTGAAACATGATGACTACTTATTTTAAGTAATATCCATACTCTCGGGTCACTTTAGTTGGATAAGGTTGCCAGGAAGAAAAATCTCTCTTTGGGCAATCACTGCCGTTTCAGAGAATATATTTACCTTTGCTTTCTAAATGCCTTTAAAATAAACTCTGCCTTAAATACTAAGATTTTCTCTCGTAATGGTAGATATTTTAGGCATATTTTTAGCAAACCTTTAGCTTTGGTTTCATGATTTAGATTACAGATGATGTCAAGTTTCTGTGACTCAATGTAATTCAAAGAGGAACTGAGCTTAATTATATCACGGTATGTTTTAAACTCACAATGTTATCTCCATCCAGCCAACCCAGCCCTATACCAGTTTTCCTCATCTCAATAAATATCCCCATGAATGGTTCAAGCTGGAAACTTGGACAGTGCTTTTAAGTGCACACACACACACACACACACACACACACACAATGCATAGGCTTGGAAAGGAAAGGAAATATGCAAATATAGCTAGCAAAATAGCAAACAAATTTATGATTGAAAGTATACAACTTTCTTTAATAATATGTTAAAAACAATATCTAAGAAATGGTGTAATAAAGCCACATTTTGAGATACCTAGAACGGTAATGGAAGAGAAAAAATGTCTGTGATTCTTATTGGCAGCAAAGTTGCAAATACTCCTAACACACCTGTGGTTTGCTGCCCACATTCATAATTAAAGGAAGTGCTAAATTTCAGTTAGGTGTCTGTGAAAATAAACATGCAAATTATTTTCTCCACACAAGTTCATGGACCCATTATGAAACCCTAAAAAACTACTTGAAAGGGTCATATATGATGTCTCAAGGGAAAAGTCCTAAGGCAGGGGCCTTTCAGTGCAGGGAGGGAGAAGAGGAATTACTCAAACAAGAGAAAGGTGGAGACCTGGGCGGGGTAGGGCACGTCTGTAATCCTAGTACTTGGGAGGCCAAGACAGGAGGATCACAGGTTCAAGGACAGCCTCAGCAACCTAGCCAGATCCTGTTTCAAAACAAAAAATAATGTGGTGGCACATGCCTATAATCCCAGTACTTGGGAGGCTGAGATAGGAGGACCCCGGTTTGAAGCCAGCCTCAACAATTTAGGCCATCAGCAATTTAGCAAGGCCCTGTTTCCAAATAAAAAATAAAATAGGGCTGGGGGTGTAACTCAGAAGTAGAATGTCCCTGGGTTCAATCCCCAGCACCACAAAATAAAAATACGATAAAAAAGAATTTAAAAAAAAGAAGGGCTGGGGGCATAGCTAGAATGTGGCCCTCGATTCAATCCCTGGGGTGGGGAGAAAGAGAGAGAGAGAGAGAGTGAGTTTGGTCTCTAGAGCATAACCTCCACCTCACTACCTTTTAGTGCCTTGGAGAAATATATGTTGGACATATCTAGGAGGCTCTATCCTCAGCACTGGGGCTCTCAGCTTCAGCAAAGGACCTCTGTAGACATTCACCGCTGCTTGGACAGCAGGTGTTTGAGTGACAGGGACTGGAGATAGATGAGCCACCACAGTGTTTTACTGTGTGTAGGTTCTGGGCAGGTGGGGAAAGGGAACATGGGGGAGTAGGAGAGTTTCAGAGTTCAAGTTAAATTATTTTATCTTATTTATTTATTTGGTACTAGGGATTGGACCTAGGGGCATTCTACCCCTGAGCTATACCCCAGCCTTATTTTATTTATTTTTTTAGAATTCAGACTTTACTTTTTCACTTTTTTCTTTTTTTTTTAATTGGTGCATTGTAATCATACATCTTGATGGGTTTCAGGATGGTAGAAGTATACATGCACGCATCGGTCAATTAGCCCTCCCTCATTCCCTCCCCCCTCCCTCCTTCTCGTGCTCAGCATAATAGTTGACTTTGATATATTTGTGCATGTACGTCCTGTGCATTAGGGTGTTTCCGTCTTCTCCCTTCCCATCTTCCTCAGTTAGGTCACCTTCTTTACTCATCTGAGATTTTCTCCATCACCTGCCCGTGTCCTCCAGGGGGGCCATGGCTCTCCCGCCCGTGTCCTCAGTGCTGGGGTACTCTGGAGCAGGGCCATGGCTCACCCACCCGTGTCCTCCAGGGGGGCCGTGGCTCACCTGCCTATGACCTCCGTGCTGAGCTGCTCCTGGGCAGGGCTACATCATCTTTGTCTCTCCTCCTCGCTCTCGCTGCAGAGCACGCGGCCTGCTTCTTGCAGCCGTCTCCTTCATAGGTGTGTGTCTGGTCTGACTTGAGCTTCATCATGGTCCACAGTTGACTGCTTTTGATGATGGTCTATAGTTGCTGGCTTCACAGGGATCTGCTGCTTCTTTGCTGGAGGTCTCTGGGAGCCGAGGTGCCGGCGTGGCCTCCAAGATGGCGCTACTGCCGTTGCTCTTCACTCACCAGGTGAGATGCATGGAACTCTTTACAGTCCTCCGCTCTCTCTGCTGCCTCCTATTCTGCTGCATTTCGACTGTCATTGTTTTGTTGAGTTTTGGCTACTTTTCTTTCCTTGTCAAGAAGCAGTCTTCCCGCTGGTTGAGTTCTGAGTCTCTGAGCACCTGAAACACGCTGACTCCCTCTATCCCACCATCTTTAATCCTGCTCCCCCTCTTTCCGAAAATGCATGTCTTGTAAAGATTTCTTTCCATCAGAAGATGCAGAAACATTTTCCCCCCCTCTTGCTTGACAGGGAAAGGCTCTTGCCGAAGCCCAGGGGGGAGCAGTATCTGCAGCTGCCAAGCTTCCTAGTCCATAGCCAGCGCCTCTCACCCTGATGTGAGGCCGGGGATTCGCCAGCCCATGCCAGGCAGGGGCGGAAAATGAAAGGGTGAGTGGGGCCAGCGCCGGGGTGGTGGGGCCCCGGGCCGCGGCGGCGGGTCCCAGGCCGGGGCATTTGGGGGTGCCCGCCAGTGGCGACGGCGGGCCGGTGGCCGAGCAGGTGGCCCCCCAGGTGGGAGCAGGACGGACAGTGCGGCCTGCACGGATCGGTGGAGTGCGCGGCAGGAGAGGTCTTATTTTTTATTTTGAAACAGGGTCTTGCTAAATTGCTGAGGCTGGCTTTGAACCTGTGATCCTCCTGTCTCAGGCTGCCATGTCCGGGGATTATAGGTGTGTGTCACCATGCCTGGCTAAGTTAAATTATTTTAAAGATAAGAATTTCTTGGATACCTGGGGCTGTTTTCCTCCTCCTCCTCCTCCTCCTCCTCCTCCTCCTCCTCC
>PVJS01043731.1:0-16950 GCA_004027185.1 Glis glis | reverse complement strand
CCACCTCGCGTCTCCAGTGCGGGGGTCTCTGGGGGCAGGGACAGGGGCTGCCTCGCCCGTGCTCTCAGTGCTGGGACATTGGGGAGGGGCCATGTCTCATCTACCTGTGTCCTCAGTTCTGGGGTGTTCCAGGACAGTGTTGGGCTGCTCATGGTTGGCTGTGGCTCGCCGGCTCGTGTTCTCAGAGTTAGGCTGCTCCTTGTATGGCCACCTCTTCTTTGTCTCTCCTCATCGCACTCATTGCGGGAGCAGAGGCTCACAGCCCACCCCTTGAGATCATTGTCATTGTAGGTGCGGGTCTGGATTGACTTGGGCTTCATCATGTTCTGGAGTTGATGGGTTTCAGTGGTGGTCTATAGTCGCTGGTTTCACAAGGATCTGCAGTCGATTTCCGGGAGTTGCAGTATAGATGTGGCCCCCTCATAGATGGCGCCTTTGCCTCCGCTCTCCACTTACCAGGTGAAATGCGTGGAATTCTGTTTAGCCCCCCACTCTGCCCACTGCCTCACAGTCCGCTGCTCTTCGGCTCTCTTTGTTTTGTTGAGTTTTGGCTGCCCTAGTTTTCTTGTTAAGAAGCAGTCTTCCTGCCAGCTGATTCCCAAGTTTCGGAGTGCCGGTGACACGCTGCCTCCCTTTATCTCACTCACCCGTGTTCTCATTGGGCGATTCCGGGGGGCCATGCCATGTCCATCCATGTCCTCAGTGCTGGGGTATTCTGTGGCAGTGCTAGGTTACTCCAGGGGGGCCGTGTTTAACCCACTTGCTTTCTCGATGTTGGGCTGCTCCTGTGCCCAGCCACCTCATCTATGTCTCTCTGCGTCTCTTTCTTTGCGGGGGCTGAGGCTCACGTCCCACCCTTTGTAGTCGTCACTGTTGTAGGTGTGGATCTGGTTCGACTTGGGCTTCATCATGGTCCAGTGTCAATTGCTTTTGATGGTGGGCTGTGATTTCACAGGAATCAGCTGTTTCTTTGCTGGAGGATTCTGGGAGCCTTAGCGCTGGCGTGGCTCAGCCAAGATGGCGCCTTTGTCTCCGCTCTCCGCTCACCAGGTGAAATGCTTTGAGCTCCCTACCGCCCTCCGCTCCTTCCACTGCCTCGCGTTCCGCTGCACTTTGGCTCTCATTGTTTTGTTGAGTTTTGGCTGTCCTTGTTTTCTTGTCATGAAGCAGTTTTCCTGCTGGCCGAGCTCCAACTCTCGGAGTGCTGGCAACACGCCGCCTCTTGCTATTCTACTATCTTGGTTCTGTTTTTCTTTTTTTTTAAAAAATCAGTACAGTTATATTTTGGAGTTATTTTTTCATATCTATACACTATTGTTGTTTTATTCAATTATTAAATTAATCTTAGCTGAGCATGGTAGCATACTCCTGTAATCCCAGCTCTTAGGAGGCTGAGACAGGAGGATTGCAGATTCACGGCCAGCCTCAGCAACTTAGTGAAGCTCGCTGCAACTTAGTGAGACCATTTCAAAATAAAAAATAAAATCAGACTGGGGGTGGGGCTCAGAGGTAGAAAGCCCCAGTTCAATCCCCAGTACCACGGGGGGGGGGAGTTACTCTTTCCCCATGTTGTACTGTCACATCTGTGTAATGGAACTTAAAGTATGCTTGTTGTGCGTGCACAGATCCTATCACAGTAATCATATCTTTGACTTCAAAGGTTAAAGTGCTCTTTTCCTCTCTTCCAGGTGGAACGTCATGACATGAATACCTTAAGCCTGCCCCTGAACATACGCCGAGGGGGGTCAGACACCAACCTCAACTTTGACGTGCCAGATGGCATCCTGGACTTCCATAAGGTCAAGCTCAGTGCAGACAGCTTGAAGCAAAAAATTTTAAAGGTAACAGAGCAAATAAAAATCGAGCAAACATCCCGTGATGGGAATGTCGCGGAATATCTGAAACTGGTGAATAGTGCGGACAAACAGCAGGCCGGGCGGATCAAACAGGTCTTCGAGAAGAAGAACCAGAAGTCCGCTCACTCCATTGCCCAGCTGCAGAAGAAGTTAGAGCAGTATCATAGGAAGCTCAGAGAGATCGAGCAGAATGGAGCCTCCAGAAGCACCAAGGACATCTCCAAAGACAACCTGAAGGACATACAGCACTCTCTGAAAGATGCCCACGTAAAGTCGCGGACTGCCCCCCACGGCATGGACAGCAGTAAGTCGGGCATGCCGGGGGTGTCGCTCACTCCACCCATGTTTGTTTTCAACAAACCCAGAGAGTTTGCCAACTTGATCCGAAATAAGTTCGGCAGTGCCGACAACATTGCTCACTTAAAGAATTCCTTGGAGGAGTTTAGGCCAGAGGCGAGCGCCAGGGGCTACGGGGGCAGCGCAACCATCGTAAACAAACCCAAGTATGGCAGCGATGACGAGTGTTCCAGTGGCACATCCGGCTCGGCCGACAGTAATGGGAACCAGTCCTTTGGGGCTGGTGGGGCCAGCACACTGGACAGCCAGGGGAAGCTCACCATGATCCTGGAGGAGCTAAGGGAAATCAAGGACACCCAGGCCCAGCTGGCGGAGGACATCGAGGCACTGAAGGTGCAGTTTAAGAGAGAATATGGTTTCATTTCTCAGACCCTGCAAGAGGAGAGATACAGGTACGTCGAAGTATTCTGTTGGAATTCTCTTAAAAGCATGAGTTACTGCAGAGAGGTCATCTGCTTGCAAATTATATTATAATGATTGCGTTTTCAATAAATATGGATATAGTACCAAAGGGCATGTAGGGATCAGTAATTCTTTCCATCCTTCATAATTCCCAGGTTCATAATTTATAGCTTATAGCTGACAACTGGAGAAAGATGTTATGTGCATGGGCCTCTTAAAATATCACTACACAGGCTGTGTGACTCATGTACACATTAAGATACTGATGCCGTAGACTTCAGTGATAGTCTTATTACAGTAATTCAGAGATCTGTATTTGATTTCCCTCAATAATAACAACCAAATTAAAACATAATTCATTGTACAATGAAATAGATTTTATTTGGTACGTCGGTCTTAATGTCTTCGTGTGTTTTTTTTTTTGTGTTGTATTTTGTTCATTAAACTTTTCATCCTAAATGAAGAGCTTTCAAAAGTAAATCCTAAGATTAAAGTATAAACTCAAATCTTGTAGGTTAGATCAGCTAATTTTGAAAGTGAGATGTTTTATAGGCTGGCTTTTTTGTGCATATAGCTTATTAATAAAAAGTGTATATGTGTATATGATCAGCCAGGCATGATGGCACATGCCTGTAATCCCAGTACTTGGGAGCTGAGGTAGGAGGATTGCAGGTTCGAGGCCAGCCTCTGCAACTTACTGAGATTCTGTTTCAAAGATAAAAAATTAAGCTGGGTGTGGTGGTACACACCTGTAATCCCAGATTTTGGGAGGCTGAGATAGGAGGATCACATGTTCAAGACCAGCCTTAGCAACTTAGCTAGCAAACTAGCAAGACCTTGTTTCAAAAACCAAACAAATAAACAAAAAAAATATATATAAAAGGGTTGGGAGTATAGCTTGGAGGTAGAACACCCCTGAGTTCAATTCCTAGCACCAATAAATAAATAAGTAAATATGGGGCTAGGCATGTAACTCAGGGGTAGAATGCCCTTGGGTTCAATCCCCAGTACCAAAAAACAAAAATGTGTATGACCAAATAAGGTTATTTTCCTGATAAAAATATCCCCCAAAAGTTTTTAGTCCAAACAAATATGCTAGCCAGGTGTGGTGGTGCACTTCTAATCCCAGTACTTGGGAGGCTGAGACAGGAGGATCACAGGTTCAAGGCCAGCCTCAGCAACTTAGTGAGGCCTTCAGCAACTTAGTGAGACCCTGTTTCAAAATAAAAAATAAAATAGGGCTGGGGGTGTAGCTCAGAGGTAGAATGCCCCTGGGTTTAATCCCCAGTATCACCAAAAAAAGAATATAATAACTTCTAAGAATGTACCTAAAATAGTAAATGCCTATTATATACTGTAACATTTAAATTTATTTTACATTGTTTTATAATTGATATATAATTTTATGTAGTAATTTAGGAATGTGGCTTTTTTTCAACTCACATTGTGTGTGTGTGTGTGTGTGTGTGTTGTGTTTGTTTGTTTTTTCGGTGCTGAGGATTGACCCCAGGGCCTCACGCATGCTAGGCAGATGCTCTATCGCTGAGCTACACCCCTAGCCCCGTTTTTTAAGCTTTCCATGTGCATCTCTGACTTTGGCATCTTCAGCACATGAGAACTATTTTTGAAGTCATGACTTTCCCAGAGGATGTTGACTTAATTTTATCCATTGGATCCACATTTTATCCTAAGTTATAGATACCCATTTATGTAAGTTTAGAACTCTTTTTGTTTTCATTCATCCTGTGGTTTTTGTCAGTGAGCTCCATCATCTAGCCACACATTATATTACTTGAAACCTTTAAAAGGCTTATTTATAACAGCAACAACATTTGGCACTGAGGAAGCCATGCCTGAGGATAATCATTAAATCTGAATTAAGCTTTTTTGGCCTCCTTTTAAAAAGCAGTCTTATCAGGTGACCTACATAAACATCTACAACTGGCATTGACCAAAGTCCTTCCAGGCTCATGCGTCTTCCCCAAACAGTACATCCTGTTTAAAGTAGACATAAGCTTTCAAACAGCAGACAGATTCTCTTCTCTGAGTGGTTCAAGGCATAGGAATGGGAATCGTTGTATTTCTCTTACTTTAGATTTGGACTTTTGGAAATGCCACCATCTATAATTTGCAATAAGATTAATTTTTTTTATTGGCGCTTAATATCCAAGAGCTGAAAAGCATATCCAGTGTGCGTATGTATGCTGGACAATGGTGGAATTGGCTGCAGAGTACAAATTGGTACTAAAAGCATCGTTCTTACCGTGGGGGCTCTCTGGCCATGAACGCCTAGGTACTCCAGGGACAGAAAAAGGAGAAGCCACTGCAGATGCAGTGGGTCTGGCCTTGAGCAAGATCTTGCATCGCTCAGGTGTCGGCTGATGAGGTCTTTTCTGTTGTCACCGCAGCCAGCTCAGGTGCTAGTCTGACGTGGGTGGAGAAGCCACATTTGGGTTGCATGAAACCTCAGAGGTGGGACAGAGAGTTAAGACCGGCAGACAACAGTCCTTTCCAGACCTGGAATTCAGGGATATCCAAATTGTGTTCCCTGGGGACAGACTTATTCTTTGAGGATAAAGACAGTCTTCCAGGGGATAAAAACAAGCCAAGGGGCTTTGTTAGCCATAAGATAAAAGAATGTGCTGTTAGAAGACCTGTGAAACATCTCGCTCAGAGTGGGCGCCTGTCTTTGTCCAGGTACGAGCGGCTAGAAGACCAGCTGCACGACCTGACGGACCTGCATCAGCACGAGACGGCCAACCTGAAGCAGGAGCTGGCCAGCGCTGAGGAGAAGGTGGCCTACCAGGCCTACGAGCGGTCAAGGGACATCCAGGTACCTTTCCTCCCACAGGGCTATCATTCATTTTATAGGCTCTTGAGGGAATAATCCCCCTGACCTTTAAGACATGTGTGGCCAAATGTTTTCTCTGCACAAACATTTCTTCTCCACCCGCTGACCCCACTAGTGCATGTTAGAGACATTGCATTGGAAGGAGGCTGTGCTCTGTACACTGTCTGCCCAACTCAGTTAACAAATATTATCTGCCCCAAGCCCAACCCTCCTCAAATTAAAAATAAAATTAATGTAAGACAAACCTTGCCTTCAAAAAGCTCCCTGTCCACGTGCGGAGGAACGCAACTGCCAAAGGGCTCGAGACACATGACCAGGGGCCAAATTCCATGGCATAGATGCTACAGACCACAGAAATTCACACTCGCAGTGTCCAGCAAGCAAGGACAGGTAAAACCTTGCATTCCAGTTCCAGGTGTACCACTTCCCAACTGTGTGGTCCTGAGCAAGCCTCAAACCTATTTGCTCACGTGTGAGATAATTATCTTTCAGATTATAAAAACTTCAAGTATTCGAGTTCATGCTATGCGCCACACGCTGTCAAAGCACTTTACAGCGGGCGTGGTAGCACATGCCGGTAATCCCAGTACTTGGGAGGCTGAGATAGGAGACTCGCAGTCGACATGTCTCTTTTTTTCCCATTTACTCAAAAAACCCTGTAAGGTCATTCCTGTTACTGGCCCCACTTTTCACCCATGGAGACTGAGCACAGAGAGGAGAAGTAGCCTGAATAAGGTCTTGCAAACCATCCCTGAGTAATGCACAGGAGTGAATGTCCTGGGGAAGGTGGGTCCCCGTGGATGGAAGGAAAGGACAACCGGATCCCTATAAACAAAGGCCCATCTATTCCAGGATTTCCTAATGGGATACCAGCACGCTCATGAAACAGCCCTCGGCTTCTTGATCCCCTTCTTAAAAATGAAAAAAAAAGTACTCTTTGAGTAATGCTCAGCTTCATTTTTACAGATTTTCTTTGTAGACTGTGTCTATTCTCTCCAGCTCTGTAAAGTACTGGTAGTTCAAGCCATGTTTTACAAGGGAGAAAACTGAAAATAGCGATTTCTCCTGCAGTGTGTGAGCTGCAGTTTCAGCTGCACATGTTTTAGTCACCCTGTGTGGAGGCTGAGCCTGTGCTGATCCCAGGTGTCTGCTCCTGCCAGTCCATGAAGCCAGGCATCAGATGGCTGGTGGGAACTGTCGCCCCAAGGGCCTGGGGCAGAAGACGTGTGTGTGTGTGTGTGTGTGTGTGTGTGTGTGTGTGTGACTGTCGCTCCAAGGGCCTGGGGCAGAAGTTGTGTGTGTGTGTGTGTGTGTGTGTGTGTGTGTGTGTTTGCCGGCTCTCTGAGGTTAGGAGACAGCCTCACTGCTGACTGGCCTGAGAAACTTGAACCATTGAAATTGTTCTGTGTTGCTTGGTGAACAATATAGTCACCTATTAGTTCATTCTGTTTTAAAACAGGTCTGAGTTGTCTCGGGTGGTGTCTGAATATATGGTTTTCTTATTTAGGGGGAGGTTTAACTTAATAAACCACCCAGGGGCATTCTACCTCTGAGAGCTACACCCTCAGCCCTTTTTATTTATTTATTTTTTGTGGTAGTGGGGATTGAACCCAGGGGCATTCTACCTCCAAGATACACCACCAGCCCTTTTTATTTTTTGGGTTTTTTTTTGAAACAGGGTCTCTAGGTTGCTGAGAGTCTCACTAAATCACTGAGGCTGTCCTTGAACCTGCGATCCTCCTATCTCAGCCTCCCAAGTACTAGGATTACAGGCATGCGCCACCATGCCCAGCTTATTTTTTGTTTTGAAACAGAGACTCACTAAGTTGCTGAGGCAGGCCTCGAACCTGTAATTCCCATCTCAGCCTCCCAAGTACTGGGATTACAGGCATGTGCCACCATGCCTAGGTTGTTCTCTTTTTTTTAGAGAAACATTCCAGGGGTAAAGAGGTCAGATAAAGAGGGACTTCACAAAAGGAACTGATGATCAGAAGAGCTCATGTCAGCATTTCTCAGTTTCATCTCTAGTTGGCATTGTCAAAAGAACATCTGTGTAAACAACAGCAGGGGTCCTTCTTGTCAGGGTGTTTCAAGTCCTGGCTCCTTTCTGTATGACTCTGGAGGAGTTAACACTGTGCCTCAGCTTCCTCATCTATGAGACAATGTAAATATTAATGAGCTCTACTTGGAAAGGTCAAGATCAAATGGGCTAATACATTTAAAGTACCAAAGTCTTTTAGATGCAGAATAACCAGTCAACAATTAGTGCTGGCCACTCTTCATTTTATTGCTGTGTAGCCACGTTCCTGGGGCTTTTAGCTTACCAGTTGGGCCCCATTCTTATTCCCTAGTTCTTTATAAGCAAGATTATAACAAAGGGTGGGCTGGAATTGATGAGAGTGGCTGTTGTCCACAGGGACGCATGGGTTTTATTGTTTTAAGCAATTGAGAGTTTCCCCCCTTTTCTTTTTTTAACCCTGAATTTCCAATTAAAAGCATTTAAACATAATCCCTTCCTCTGCTCTCATCCCCTAAAAACTCTGTAGTGGGCCTAAAAATTGTGGGCTTAATATCTCCTGATGCTGTAACCAAAATTCCTTGCAATTCACTGCTTAATTTTCTTGGATTTTTCTTTTAGTTAAAAATGTGACAGCGGTTCTAAGGCAATTCTGAAATCAGCCCATTTGTCCATTCAGTTCATCTCCGCAATAAAAGATGAACGAATGTGCCTAAAGTGTTGATCTTTTGTCTTCTTCTATCACCTTCTCTATGCCATGTCTAAAATGGAGACATTGTGGGCCCATCGTTAAATAGAACATCCGATTCCTGGGCGTGCTGCTATTGCAGAAAGCCAGCGCTTTTCACATGTGAAGATCTGAAGAAGTTTTATCCTTCTGGTTGGTAGCCTAGCATGATGAAAGTTACTATAGTAACAGAGAACCCTGATCGTTGGCCCATAGAGTATATTCAGCAGAAGAAAAGCAAATCAATATTGGAGCCATTATGCTTGCTTCAAACCTGCAAAGATGAGTATATAAATTGCAGAAACACATTGGCAAATAATTTAGACAATAGACTGGTGAACTAAAGGGGCTTTAGCTCTAGTTAGGTCTTTTTCTCCCAAGAGGCTTTCAGGCTTTTTTCTCTTGAAACTCATATCCTGTTCCTGGCACCCAGTCTCTTTAATACTGAGCCAGTGTGTAGCACCTGCGGCACGCAGTGCTGGCCCTGTGCTGGAGGGGACAGTATCAGAGGCGGAAGGCATTTCTGTCTGCATGCAGCTTATGTCTCTTGGTTGGAGGGAAGGGTTGGAGGGACACTTGACCTAATCTGATGGACTGGCAAAGGCTACCCTCGGGAGTGACAGTCGAGATAAGACGAATGGCACACAGTGAAGAGGCGGGAGTGGGGGAACACATTTCAGACAGAGTGCATTGCCTGGTGCAAAGGCCCTGAGGTGATGAGTACATGATCCTTTTCAGAACATGGAAAAAGCCAAATTGGCCAAGAGCATTGTGAGGGGCTGAGGGCTGGCATTAAGTGAGGCAGGAGAGGGTGGCCAAGCCTGGGTCATGCAGGGCCTCGAAGGGCCATGTTAAAGATTTGCAAGGTTTATGAAAAGGAATAAACATGCATCTTTAAAAGATCGCTTGCACTGCTTGGAGAACAAGAGGGTGTGTGTGTGGAGGGGGGGGATTTGTGTACGGGCACTGCAGGCAAGAGATCCTAGCGAGTTAGATTGGGATGGAGGCTGGAGGAGAGAGAAACAGACCGACTGAGAGAGGCATGGGTGCTACATGGGTGGATGAGAAGTATCAAGGGTGCCTCATAGGCTCCCATGTGAAACTCATGGGGCTGTTCTCAGAAAAGAGAAATGCTGCATTGGAAATGGTTGACTGCAGGCACAGGGCACATGTGACACTCGTATGCACATTGGGATGTGTTGCATGCCACTGGGGGTGCTTCCTTGTGGATGTGTGAGTTCATCTCAGAAGGGATGGCCAGGCCAGAGAGATGCTCAAAGGCATTGCCTCTTAGTAATTAGAGCCTCAGCTGGGTATGGTGGCTCATGCCTGTAATCTTAGTACTTGGGAGGCTGAAACAGGAGGATTGCAGGTTAAAGGCCAGCCTCAGCTGGGCCTGGTGGTGAACGCTTGTAATCCCAGTACTTTAGAGGCTGAGACAGGAGGATCACAGGTTGGTGGCCAGCCTCAGCTACTTAGTGAGGCCCTCCGCAACTTAATGAAACCTTGTTTCAAAATAAAGAGTAAAAATAGGGCTGGGGGTGTAGCTCACAGGTAGAATGTCCCTGGGTTCAATCCCCAGTACCACACATACAAAAAAATAAATAAAGTAATCAAAGCCTCAGAATGCACAGATCTGGGAAGATAACCTGGGTGAGAGCTGGAGGAACACAGCAGTCCAAGAGCAGCCCAAAGCAGAGCCACCTGTCAGTCCTGTCCCTTCCCTCCTTGCTTCCCTCCCCTGGTCACTGCATAGACACACAAGTACTCTGAGCAGTGGAAGCGAGGACCAGCGATGGGAACTAGCAGATAATGGCTAAAGTGGAGCGGTCCGCCCTCACAAATGCAGCTCTGGTTTGTCCCTGATGCTACCAACAGATGCCAATATTGCAAGTCCCTTTATTGCAAATATAGGTGGAGTCAAAAAACTTAACCCTAATTCCTCATCTGGGGTGTTTTATGGTGGTATGCACATGATCATTTTATCCAAGAAAAACAGGGTAAAGTAAGCCTTGAGATTCTTTTTTGACATCTTGGTCTATCGCCCTCATCATCATCATCATCAGTTTGGGGATTGGAAGCTGCCCAGACACGGACACTCTGAGCTGGGGGGGCGGGGGTCTGCACATCTGGACCTGCGCTCACACATTGCCCATGATCTCAGCCACATTTGATGCTCGCTCTCCTCTTGCCCACAGGAAGCCCTGGAGTCCTGCCAGACCCGCATCTCGAAGCTGGAGCTCCACCAGCAGGAGCAGCAAACCCTGCAGACCGACGCGGTGAACGCCAGGGTGCTGCTAGGGAAGTGCATCAACGTGGTCCTGGCCTTCATGACCGTCATCCTGGTGTGCGTGTCCACCATCGCCAAGTTCGTCTCGCCCATGATGAAGAGCCGCTTCCACATTCTCGGCACCTTCTTTGCTGTGACTATTCTTGCAATATTTTGTAAAAACTGGGACCATATTCTGTGTGCCATTGAGAGGATAATAATACCAAGATGAAGCCGCCCGTTCCTGCCTTCACATTCTCTCGTTTTTATTTTATAAACTCTGTGCATACTACCAAAATGTTTAAATGAATGGTTTTGCCGACTGGAGATTACGAGGACTGGAGCTGCGTGGTGTAAATAGCTACAGTTCTCTTAACTCGGTAGCAGTCGCCAGCTCAGCCTGTATGCAGTTAATGTGAATCTGTCTCGGAGCTGTCCCCACTGTGCTCACTGCCTTAATCAGACCAGACTTCCGCCCACCTGACTAGCCCCACCCCGTGAAGAACCCAGTCTGTCGAGCTCTTGGCATAATTAGTGACCCAGAAGAAAGGGGGCCTCCTCCTCCCTCTTTCCCTAAATCTCTATCACAGTCGAGCTTCACAGTTGCTAATGGTCATGTTTTCCCTGAGTCCTGTGACTAGCAAGGATATAACATGATCTGAGGCAGTGAAGAGACACAGGCATTGGTGGTGGCGCGCTCGCGACCTGTGCAAGCCCAGATCTCTGTAGTCATCCCCCTTGTCCACAGGTGGCCACGTGTCCCGTTATACACCCACTGTCCAGGGGTCAGTTGTGTGTGATTTTGTAACATGGAAGTCTTGCATCTGTTTATCCAACAAAAGTCTACCATACAGGTTTTGTTGCACTTTAAATGCTAAGACACCAGAATTTAAGAATGGGGCTTTCCCCTTCTTATTCCCAGGGAACCGCACACCTGATTTCGTCTTAACCGGCTGGCGAATGTCCTGCCTTCGAAGCATACAGAAATGTTGCCACCCCCTCATCACACTGTGGCTTTGGTAGTTTGGGGCCCTGTGAACACCACTATGGAGGCTTGTGTTTGGGCAAATCTTAATTGTGATGTAAACCCCCTTTGAGGATGTGATTCAGTTGGTGTGATTCACACCACTCACGGGTCTACAAAGATCTCAGTGCTCACTTGGGAAGTGAAAGCAAACAGTGCTCGTGTTGCGGGGTTTTCTCTTGAAGGACAATAGAATCATAGTCTATAAAGCTAATGGGCACAGAGGAAGGGATGCTAGAAGCACAAGGAAAGCAGAACATGTGGTCTGATTGGATGGTGGCTAGATTAGTGGGAGCAATTCACCTGGATGGAGATTGAGAGGGTCCGCCCAAGGATGTGAAAGGCCAGCAAGAATAAAATAAATGAAGTCCAGCATTTGAGCCAAGATCGCCATCTGTCTCTTAGGATCTCACTGAGACAAGTTCCAAGATAATAGATTCACCACACTGCCACCGAGGGGGAAGCGCCTGAGAGTTTACACCTGTGGCTTGTTTGGGGGTTGCTGTCTACTGTCCTCGGCTCATAGGACACTTTACCTAGGACCTAGAAGATTTTGATGGACACTGTTGTTCAGCCCCACCTCTTCCTCCCTCCCTGCTGCGTCCCCACCTTTCTGCTGTAGGTGTAAAGATTCATATAAATGTGCATTTCCTTCCAGAAAATCTCCAATCTCCTAGACTTAAATTAAGTGCAATATTTTTGCAAGCAGCTGTCCTTAAGGAAATCTCCTGGAAAAATAAATGTGAGAGTGTGCCGTGGTTTGAGAGAGCATTTCATCCAAGTCCAACTGTGTGAATGGGACTCATACAACTCAAGCTTGCTTTGTTTTTTAGTGTACAACTCAGTAGTTTTAGTAAATTTATAAACTGTTCAACCGTCACCCCTAATTCCAGACACGATCTTTTTTTAAAATAATAAACAAGGTTTCATGAAATCTTTGGCTATAAAATATTTTGGAATCAGGATGAGGGAGTTACTAGACCCACCTCATCACATAACTGTACCTTCTCCTTGTCAGATACTGACTGTATACACTATGGTCCATTGAATCCAAGGGACAGACGAGGGTTCCAGGCTCAGAGTGGGGAAGGAGGAATGATGTGCTTCTTTTTGTGTTTGTACTTTTAATGGCCAGCATGCCTCTCTACCTGTGGGCATCAGGTTCCATCACCTAATTCCCTTGAGTTGAGTTGGACCCTGGCGGACTCCTGATACTTGTAAATCTTTCTGAGGGGGTACTTTGGACATGCCAGGGATTGGGGTAGGTGTGGATGCTGTTGGTAGATTAGAGGGACAGAGTTAAGGTCTCGAGCCCTGCAGGCTCGACGCTCTGGAAGGACTTCAGAAGAGTGGGCTTCATTCTCCTGTCCCCCATGCCCCTCTGTGGCTCGGCCTAGCAAGCTTGCTGTGACAGATGCATCTCAGACCCATGTCAGTGTGTCTTCTCCCCAGTGAGCACAATGAAGAAAATGGGAAGCAGCACGGTCTCCCCCCCAGTCTGGAGCTAGGAACAGAACCCTCAAGAAGCTGGCTCCAGAATTCTGAAATGCTGGAGGATAATAGATTCCCAAAGTTGTGATACCGCCCCAGGGAGGGGGATGCTGGATGGATCGAGGGGGGCACTAGTAGCCTCAGGTGCAACTGGAAGACACTCAATAAAAATAAGGGGCATTGGAAGCACCCAGGGGGGCACTGAGTGATTTTTTTGAACCGGGGGCAGTAAGCCAATAACTTTGAGAATCTATGGAATCGTCTGACCTGATCATGAGTTCCTTTTAAAGAATTCATATTTCCATTGACTCTTATTAAATGTCAAATAATCTTGTTTTCACTTGGATATGCTCAGCCTACATGCATATTTATTTTAGTGTCTTGTGGAAAGTTCATGAAGCTTCTTTCTTTCTAATAAGATGGTAGACTTTAAGGAGACTTTTACTCTGCAGTTTAGTCTCTTCTTGAGTAATATAACCTCCCACTGTTTGTTCTTTTCAGTGCATAGAACAAAATGAAATTTTATAAATACAAGGTAAAAATAGTGTTACAGCTGTGACCTATCCTGGAATTGGAGATTTAAGTCCACCAATGCTTTTATTTTTCACCTTTCCTTGGTGGTAAAAATCTTGTGCATACCTAAAGATGAGAACCAGATGTTGGCTGGATGAACAATGTCACTCTGTGAACATTATTGGGTGATTTAAAATGCGGGACACTGGATTCAAGCACTGAGTTTTGGTGTCCTGTTATCATCATGGTTACCAGAATAATGATAGTTTGTTGAGGATAAAACAAAAACTTAAAAATACTCTGAGTTTTGAATTTTTTCAGATCCTATTTTGAGTATAATTAAGCCAGAACAAAATTCCTTCACCTCCCCCCTCCAAATCAAACCCACAACGAAGCAGCAACTTGAAGCACTTTCTGATTTTGGACAATGAGCACAAGCTTCTAGCATATAGCTTTCGTGTTTTTGCCTACATGATCCTTTTGGCCTCCTGGGAGGCTGAAATCTCATGAGCTGCCCCTTTTCATTTCAGCCAGTGATGTGCTCATCCTCTGTCAATTATATTCATGTGATTTTAGCTTCTCCTGCTTGGTCAGTCTTGTTTTCGTTTAAATACAGCCCACCATGTATATTTATTGCCCTGTCGCTCTTCTAGCATATCAGGTTTAATTATATGTTCAATAAGAGTGAGGGAACTAGTTTCCCTCAGGCAACTAATTACTTTTGTCCTTTTGGGTTGAATTTTAAACACCAAATTATTGTGCATTAAATGGGAACATTTTTGTACTGAATCCAGATATCGTTGTATTGATTTGAAAAAACACTTAAATATATTTATTAATATGAACATCTGTTTAGATTAAACAGCCCGTTTTGCATGTTTTAATTGTGAGGAGTGGGCTGGGGATATGAAGACATGGTGTTTTAAATTCAGGGCTGATCTGGAGAGTTGGTAGCACATGCACTAAGGGGGGAGTGGGTCTAAAAATATAAATAATTAAAAAGAATGAGATTGGCCTATTTACATTGAAAAAGGATAAGAAGCTTAAAAAAAGGATGGTTAACAGGAGCTTGGTAACCTCTTAAGATAGAAAGCAGAATTAACCTATAATTTTCTGAAGTCGATACAATTCTCTGTTTATAAGAAGCTGGACAGTAATGTACCTTGATTGTTTCAGGAATGATTTATGTGTTGCAGTCTTAATTTATTTAAAGCATGTCTGCTGTGTGTGTCCTAAGAGGAATGTTTCAACAAAATGTGCTCTGTGTTTAAGATGCATTTAGGCAGTAGTTAGCAGCCCTGAGAGTAGAAACTGGAAATGCTGATTGTGATATCTGTTAGAGAATTCCCATTTTGTGGAATACCACGTAGTTTCATGTCAGCCGAAAGTTGTAATTTCTTTGTAGATCTTCAAAGTCATTGGTGTCATCAATGAATTCAAAGCAGGTGCCATTATTTTTTTAAATAAACACTTGATGTTAGCTTTGGTGTTAAATAGTTAGATTTCTTAAATTTTCACGTCAGAGCCACCTCAGTAGCGTGTGTGTGTGTGTGTGTGTGTGTGTGTGTGTGTGTTTGTGTAAAATCAATTTTAATAGACTTTGTTTTAAAGCAGCTTTAGATTTACAGCAAAATTGAGCAGAAAGTACAGAGATTCCCTTTATATCTCCTGTCCTAACACAGGCACAGCCTCCCCCATTATTAACATCCCCCCCCAAAGAGGTACATTTGTTACAAGTGATGAACCAACATTCACACATCACAATCACTCAAAGTCCTTAGTTTACTTTAGAGTTCACCCTTGGAGTTATACATTCAATGACTTTGGACAAATGTGTAATGATGTGTACCCACTGCTGCTGCATCATAGGTAATAGTTCCACTGCCCTAAAATTCCTCTGTGCCCTATTCATCCCTAACTCCCTCTCCAATTAATTTTTTAACTAATTTCAAGCCTTCTCCTCTGTAGGAAGTTGGCAATAGGTGATAGGAAGTCCCTTTCCTGAGCCCTGGGGGAGGAGATGGTGGGTGGTTTATTCAGTCAGGACATGGAATGCTAGAGAATGTGTCCACAGTGAGGACATGGGATGCAAGGGGAAGTGACGGGGAGGATGAACCAGAATCATCCTCAGCTGGGATCCAGAAGACAAGATCGCCTGGCGCAATGCTCTCCAGGTGTGCGCAGGACCAGGCAGTGCAAGTGGGGGCAGCCCACTCTGCGGGGTTCTCAGTTGTACTGTGCTTTGGTGTTTGCAAGCTCTTTTTAACTAATACTGTATGAACTTGACTGTACCAGTCCAATATAGAGGTATATTATCCCTATTATATGGATAACTGGAGCTCAGACACATGGGCCTGGCCAGTGAAGGACGGATTCAGGACTCCATGCCTGTGTTGTTAATCGTCCTGTCTTTTTAGCCCTCTGCTTCCAGGGCTGTCCTGAGCAATTTTTTCCACTGGTCAACCATCCTGTGCAAACAAAATAACTCTCAGATGATAGGAAAATGTTTTTATTTTTATTGGTGCATTTTTTTTTTTTTGCGGTACCGGGGATTGAACGCAGGGGCGTTCTACCTCCGTGCTACGCCCCCGGCCCTATTTTTTTATACTTTATTTTGAAAGCGGGTCTCACGAAGTTGCAGAGGGCCTCACTAAGGAGAGAGAGAGAGAGAGAGAGAGAGAGAGAGAGAGCTGAGGCTGGCCGCGAACCCGGATCCTCCGGTCTCCGCCTTCCAAAGTACTGGGATTACAAGCGTGCGCCACCACGCCCGGCTTATTGGTGCATTATAATTATACATAATAATGGGATTCATTGTTCCATATCCATATATGCACATAATTTGGTCAATTTCATTCCCAGTACCTTCTCTTTCCCTCCCCTCTTCCCTCTCCCTGGCTCCCTATGATAGAAGAATTCTTGACAACACTGGCCCATTCCCTGCCCAGGAAAACAAAACATATTGAATCTCTGGAAATCATATGAGACACAACTGTTATTGTGACACTATTGTCATTGGATTCCTGAAGATGCAAATATAAAAAATAGAAGTGATTGGATTGAATGTGTGTGTGTAGCCCAGCATATTCCCAAATGTTGCTTTGGGGAAAATACCAAGTCTTTGTTTCCCTGAAAGAAAAAAAAAGAAACAAAGAAAGAGGGGGGGGAAGAGAGAGAGAGAGAGAGAGAGAGAGAAAGAGAGAAAGGAAGGAAAGAAAGAAAGAAAAAGAAAGAAAGAAAGAAAGAAAGAAAGAAAAAATGGAAAAGAAGTTTTAGTAGTGGTTTCTTTTTTTTTTTTTTTTGGTACTGGGGATTGAACCCAGGGGCGTTCTACCTCCGAGCTACACCCGCAGCCCTATTTTTTATTCTTTATTTTGAAACAGGGTCTCACTAAGTTGCAGAGGGCCTAAGTAGCTGAGGCTGACCGTGAACCCAGATCCTCCGGT
>PVJS01043730.1:0-16951 GCA_004027185.1 Glis glis | reverse complement strand
CACTCACAGAGAGCCACACTCACAGAGAACCACACTCACAGAGGTCCACACTCACAGAGGACCACACTCACAGTGGACCACACTCACAGTGGACCACACTCACTGTGGACCACACTCACAGTGGACAACACTCACAGTGGACAACACTCACAGAGGACCACACTCACAGAGGACCACACTCACAGAGGACCACACTCACAGTGGGCCACACTCACAGTGGACCACACTCACAGTGGACCACACTCACAGTGGGCCACACTCACAGGCACGCTTGCATGTGAGCTCTTGGACATTTTGCTTCACCTAGTGGCAAGAATAGTGCAAGAGGAAAGGAAGCTTGGGACCAGCCACGGGGGAGATCCAGAGCGAGGCGGGAAGGGCTTTGGAGGAAGCTGTGGGCTTAAGGAAGTCAGCTATCCTAGGTGGCCCTGTGGTCCGGGTGGCTGGCAGCGTGTGGTGGCTCAGTGAGTGGCCTTTGAGTCCACTCAGCTGTTCCTGTCCTCTCATTTTACAGAGGGAATTGAACCTTGATGTCATATCACATAATTGTGTGATAAAAAGCCTCCAGATTTCCAGAGTTATTTTCCATATTCTGGTAATTTTTTTTAATTGGAGAAATCTCCCTCCCCAAAAATGCAGGTAATGAAAGGCACCCCGAAGCTGTCTTCCAGTCCGTGCGCTGGGCGTCAGCCCTGTGCCCAGGTGCTGCACGAGCAGCAGTTCTAGAGGCCAAGAGTAAGAACTGATCTGTAAATGTACCCTTGCCCCAGGTCCCAGGGTCACGGCGCCCTGACGCAGGGAGGGGAGATACCAGAGAAGGCAGGATGGGATGAGAAGCAGCGGCTGCTTCCAGCTCTGTGTTTCCTAGAGAAAGTGAGTGTGGCCGTAATGCCTGACCCCAGGCCTGAGGCTCCAGAGATGTCCACGTCATAGGACTTTCCAAAAACCTACAGGTAGATAGGTGAGTTGTATATAGGTAATATAGGTATGTGCAGATACAGATAAAGATAGATGCATAGATAGATAGATGATAGATGATAGATAGATAGATGGTAGGTAGGTAGATATAGATGATAGATGAATAGATGATAGGTAGGTAGGTAGATATAGATAATAGATAGATGATAAATAGACAGGAAGCTGGGCGTGGTGGTGCACGCTTGTAATCCCAGTACTTTGGGAGGCAGAGACTGGAGGATCCGGGTTTGTGGCCAACCTCAGTGCTCTCTCTCTCTCTCTCTCTCTCCTTAGTGAGGCCCTCTGCAACTTCGTGAGACCCAGTTTCAAAATAAAGTATAAAAAATAGGGCCGGGGGTGTAGCATGGAGGTAGAACGCCCCTGGGTTCAATCTCCAGTACCACAAAAAAAAATAGACAGATAGGTAGATAGATAGATAGATAGATAGATAGATAGATAGATAGATGATAGGTAGGTAGATATAGATGATAGACAGATAGATCAGATAGATAGATGATAGGTAGATAGATATAGATGATAGATAGATGATAGGTAGGTAGATATAGATGATAGATAAATAATAGGTAGGTAGATAGATATAGATGATAGATGGATAGATATAAATGATAAATTTTTAGATAAAGCATATGGTAGATAGATATAGATAGATACATACATGGGATAGATGATAAATAAATAAGACTAGTTGGTAGATGATAGTGATAGCTAGGATAGATATCTATAGATGAGAGATTGATAGATAAAGTAGATGGTAGTAATAGACAGTACCCTTTGTCACACCGCTCAGCTGGGTACTTGGAACAAGGACCCATCCTATGCCTGCAACTCAGGCACCGCAGGAAGAGCTGTGCGCAACCTTCTCTTCCTATCCCTGTCCCACTTGGTGATCTGGGCCAGTCAGTCTGTATTTATCAGAGTCCCTCTCAGTGCAGAGTCACACAGAAGGCTGGGGGACAGTGTGCTGTGTGGAATGGGTCCCCGCTTGACCAGATGCCAGGACTGGGCATCAGGAGAGCTGCTCCCACCTCCAGCCTCTGCAGGAAACAGCAGAAAGGCCACCGGTGAGACGCGGTCACCCACCAATGACTCAGGGCTCCTCTTACTGTCCAGAAACAACACATCGTCCTCGGCTCCGATGATGGTTTGAGTTGCATTCCCCCAAAAGACATGTTGAGGCCACTCCCTGGTACCTCAGAATTTGACTTTATTTGGAAGTAGGCTCTTCACAGAAATCATCAGACTAAAATGAGTTCATTTTAACTCTAGTCCAGTGTTTCTGTGTCCTTATAAAAGGGAAAAATTTGCATCCACATTCAGACATGCAGAGAAGGAAGACTGTGAACACACAGGAGGACGCCACACGAAAGGAAGGACTAGAGAGATGCATCTGTAGCCACAGAATTGCAGACACCACCAGAGCCCAAAGAGGCCGGATTTTATTTTACTTTATTTTGTGTGTGTGGTACTGGGAATTGAACCCAGGGGCATTCTACCTCTGAGCTGCACCCCCAGCCCTGTTTTATTTTTTATTTTCAGACAGGGTCTCACTAAGTTGCTAAGGCTGGCTGCAAACCTGTGATCCTCCTGTCTCAGCTTCCCAAGTACTGGGGTTACAAGCACCATCATGCCCAGCTAGATGCCTCGATTTTAGATTTCTGGTGTCCAGAACCATGAGACATTAAACTTTCTGGTTTTTTTTTGGGGGGAGGGTACCGGGGATTGAACCCAGGGGCATTCTACCTCTGAGCTACACCCCCCAGCCCTATTTTTTATCCTTTATTTTGAAACCGGGTCTCACAACATTGCGGAGGGCCTCACTAAGTAGCTGAGGCTGGCCGCGAACCCGGATCCTCCGGTCTCAGCCTCCCAAGTACTGAGATTACAAGCGTGCGCCACCACGCCCGGCTCAACTTTCTGTTGTTTAAGCCCCCAGCATGTGGCTTTGTTATGGCAGCAGAGCTGCAAACCTGCCTGTCCCACACCTGTGCAGGGATGTCACCGGCCACCAGGTCTACGGTGTGCAGATGTGCAAATAGGAGCTTCCCGGAGACATGGCCCTCTGCCTCCCAGTGTGGACAGTGGGAAATGGCACTCGACTGCCCACATCCTAGAACTCAGCGGGGGCGGCTGCAGGTAATCAGGCAGCGAGGCCCAGTCTGTTCCGATTTGGAGCTTGCTGATATCCCCTGACCTGTGGGAAATGAGTTGATCATTTCAATCAAATGGTAACCACCTTGGGTCACTCCCCAGCGCGGGGCTCCAGGAGGCCAGCCCGGCCCTGTGTTTGTCTAAGCCCATCACGGGTGTCAGTTCCAATGAGTGGCCTTGCCACAGCCTAGAGGAACATTACCTGGTAATGCTCACTACGGCGGGAGAAGCTCCGGGACTGGGGTCTGGGTGAACAGAGCCCGTCTGAGTCTGCTATTTCCCACTAAGCGGGCCTTGGGGGACCACTTCCTGGCAGGCAGGAGGGTGGCCCTGGACTGTGTTCTGTGTTTGCTGACAGGGAAAGTGGTTTCCTTTCCCAGGCCAAGGAGTTGGGACATCTCGGGCATCTGAGGCCACGCCCTGCGTCTGTCTCTCTCTGCCTGCGTCTCTGAGCTGCCCTTTGGATAAAAACAGTCACGTTCTCCCAAGTTGCACAGTGTGCAGATTCTAGAAGGGGACAGGAAGTAAAGAAGTCCTCCAGGAAATGCCCCAAATCCTCTCACAGTCGCTCCTCTCTGAGCATCAACAAACTTGATGTCTCCACATGGAAGAGTCGTGCAAGGTGAGCAAGAAGCATGACACACACACACATCCCACCCCCTCGCACACCACACACTTCATCCAATTAATATCTACTGCAAACTTGAAGCACCTAATAATTACTGACCCCATCAACTTCTACGGATTACAGAGAGTCCGACCTTTCTTAGCCAGCTGAATAATTTGAGGCAGTATGGACTTCAAGTGTGCCTGTCCACACCAATGCGTTTCATGCTTGCTCTGGGTTAAGCATGAGGACCGTGACCTTTCTCTCCTGCTTCTCCCATACACAGAGACACTCTTAAAAATAAGAAGAGCCTGCTAATTAATATAAATCCGCAGCCCCTGCCAACCTGGGAGCCAGCTTCCCGCACTGGGTTTTCCTGACACCCTGGACGTGCCTGGATCTGCCTGGCTTAGTTCTCCGCCATGTCATTGCACACCAGAGGGGTCAAATAATAAGATATTGAGTTCTTGGGAGGAAACACACCCCATGGCATGTGCTGCTCCTCATCTCATTGGGGAAATATCATTCTAATAAAAGGGATGGAGGACAACCCTCACCTCCCCTCACAGGGCACAGCCACTCTTGGCATTAATCAATCTACAGGGTTATTCGACTCTTGGAAGATGGCAAGCCCACCAGCCATGGGGCTCCAGATCCCAGCAGGCCTCAGAACACTCAGGCCTTCCGCTCAGGACCTGGGCAGGGGTGGCAGTTATGTGGAGAGCAGCGTCCAACCAGGCTCACAGAGGCTGTAAAACCCAATTTCTGGCCAAACCATGGTAGCAGCTCCTGTTCCCAGGGAAAGCCTGTGTTCCATGCCCCACACCCGCTCCAGCCCCCATCACTGCCCGCATCCTACCCCGCCCCTACTCCCGGACCCAGCAGCACCAGGATGGCCTCGCACACAACTAACCTCAGAGTCTACAAGCCCACCCACCCCGTGGGATTTAAATTCAAGATGGCAGGCAGCAAAGCCAAAGGTTAATCTGGGTGTGATCCTCAAAGCAAAGCTATGGTGGCGGGGTCCACAGCCCCTGATAACAAGACTTGGAGTCTTATTCTCTGTTTATGTCATAATTGGCTCTCAGGACTCTGCCTGGCACATGGCTGATGTTTGGCAACTATTTGTTTATGAGCCAAATAAACCAGAGCCCACCAGGCGGTCTCCGAGAGAAATGAGAGAGGCAGGCATGCATGTGTTATTCCTGCAGAGAATGGAGTGTGTGACCCCAGGAGGCCAGGCCAGCTACCAGGGCCTCCACTCTCAGTGACAGAGAGGATGCAAGAAGTCAGACGCTTGAACCATGGAGGCTGGGCCCCTGCATGAGGTGTGGCAGTGTGAGCCAATACCCGAAGGCACGTAGGAGCCTGCCGTGTGCAGCAATGGAGAGCACTGTGCAAATGTGCAAACCAGGAAGGCAGATGCCAGTATGGAGCATTGGGGGGTTTAAGAGGGATCATTTTGGCATGAGGAAAGGCAGGAGCCAGACAGGGAGGGACTGAGAATGTACTCTGTACTCCCAAAGAGCAGGAGAAGTCACCAAAGGCCATCAGGATCAGGAGGATGTGAGGTATATCAGATGTGTAAGGTGGATGGTGACTCTGGCTGCCATGAAGAAAAAGCGGTGCAGAAAACTTAAAACACCAGGAACAAGAGCTGAGAAAAAATTATTCCCCCTTCACCCAGCGATGGCGCAGACATGCCAGGGTCAGCCAGGGAGCTGGCCGTGCACTTGGGTTAATTGCTTTTCTATTCTCTGCCACTTGGCTCTCTCAGTGCACTTATGACCCCAAGTAGTTTTTGAGTGCCCTCCTTATCAAAGTCATTGAATGGGGAACTGGAAAGATCAGATCATTTTTGGAAAGTCTGTATTCCTGTAGTCCTAAAGTCTCACCCCAGAGTTAGCTGACCACACATGCTTGGATAAAGTACTGAAATTATTTTAGTATGACTTTTTGACCTATGCAAACATCTAAGGAATAGGAGTTTAGCACCAGCCTGCATGGAACCAACTCTTTAGTTGTACATTCAAGTAGATAAATTTGTGGTCACCTCCAGATGTGTGAAAGGGGGCTCCGTGCCTTAGCTGGCCCTCGGTGGGACAGGAGAAGTGTGAAGGGCCTGTAAGGTCAGGAGAGGTCAGTGGTGATGCCCAGGTTGGCCAGGCACCTTCGTAGGCAGATGTTCAAACATCCTTAGTACATGGAGCATCTTTGAGTAGGAATGATCAATCTTGAAGGAGTTACTTACAAGTTCTGGGAAAATTGATTCAATAGGATACAGGCACTTGGACACCATCATATTTTCAAGTCTACAAATGTGATTTTCTTTTTCCAGGCAGCCTTTTCTGTAAAGTATTCTGCAGCCCTTCTCTGTTACCTCCTGGCACACTTCGGTTGAGAAACCGGATTCCTGCACATTTCCTTTCTGTTTGCAGAGGAAGAACAAACTGCATTCCCCAGGTGAAAGGGAACATAAATTCAGCTGCAATGGTGTGTCATTAATCAGATCCCAGGTCTGGAGAAATGATACCAGACTGGGATCCCCATATTAAATGCACCAACTTAGCAATGATTCATTTATTTGTAGGGAAAGAAAAATACAAAAAATGGTGGAAGAGAGCCAGTAATTTTTCATCCAACTCCTGCTTGGTTTTTATGATTGAAAAACGAAATAATTTACCAGAACAGGTATATACACTATGTACAATGCACACACACTTTCTGTAATGCAAATCGCTGTCTGACGGCAGAGAAACGAAGGAGTGCCAGAAGGCACTTCTCCATTTGGAGAGTTGAGGAGCATAAATCTGAGAGGGAGATTAAACGCAAGCTTCATAAAGCTTGCGCAGCCCCCAGTATAAGGCCATGAAATAGAGTTCTGGCTTCTAACTGCATCAAATTGGATAACGGACTGATACTTTGTCATGAAGCCATCATGGAAAATCTCAATTGACCTGACTCCGGGACTCATCAGAGTAATGTTCAAAAGTAGGTTAAGAAGGGCATGATAATCAAACAGGATCTCACACTTCTCCAACTGTCATTGGGCATTTGCATAATGTAAATAGAAGTCCTTCCTGGAGTGGAAGGCCAATGTGCCCAAGGACCTTCTTGCTCCATTAAAAACACAATTTTATCTGTGAAATAATGGGAACCGCCAGGCTTGGGTATGGAAATGGACGATTTTACGTATTTCATTTTGCACAGAAATATGTTTTAAATAAAATATTACCTGACAGATGAATTACTTGGCTTTGTGCATACAACAGATTGATTTAGGGTCCCCAGCAGTCCAGGTGGCTGGCGACAATGTCGTAGGTGCTTAAACATCTCAGTTCGTGAAGGCAATTTGTGCACTAACGCAAAACATTTGCGGGCTGACCCCAGTGTGTAATCTTTCTCTTTTAACCCAAGAAAAGATTGGCCTTCAGGTAGTAAGATACAAATGGGCCGAGGTAACCCATACCTTCTTTAAAACAAAAGGACAGTTATACGTTCTATAATCGTGGCTCCGGAGTGACCTAAAATTGAAATGCTTACTCCAAGATTCAAAGCAACAGAGAGACCCTTTCCCAAGCACACGAACAGACGTATTGGCAATTTGTTTTTATCATCGTGGTCTTTGTCATCTCTAATTTTAAATAGTAATCTGAAGAGGACAGCTGGAAATTTAGCTAGCTGCTCTCCCAATTCCCAACAAGAACAAAAAAGCTCCAACCCTGAAAGAACCTCTCTAGGCTGGAATATGGGGGAATTAACAGTCTATGCTGAAAACATATGTTGTACAAAAGCAGCGTCTTAATAATAATAATGCCAGGCTCGGTGTCCAGACCATGGGACCATCCTACAGGTGAGCCCATTTCATAATGAGAAACTCGTGCTACTAAATTACCTGGATGGAGGCCAAAACAGATCTGCCCAATGCCAAGTTTCTCCTGCAGGAAATGGTACAGGAAGCAAAACAAAGGCTAGCATTCTACTATTGAACCAGAGAAAGACAGCACATGATCAAGGAGCACGTACATCTGCAATTGGTAGGCTTCACAGTGTGGGGCTCCAGTATGGAGGGCAAAGCCAGCCGCACTGAGCCCAACACGTGGCTATCAAATCACTCCGTGCAGTGGAGGAAGGCAAAAGAATACAGGTGTAGAGACTGGGACCAAGAGACACCCTGGAAGCTCAAAATAAATAAAATTAAAATACAAAACAAATCATTGTACACAATCTGTGTGTGTCACTTACTTCTGACCTTATGTGGAGATGAATTGATACAAGCTAAAACCAAAAATAAATCCTCAAATGATATGCCTATGACAAATTTTGTCAATGAACTTAAAACTACTTGGAGACACACTTTTATATTTTGGGGTGACCAAACCTCTCATGATTCTAATATCCTCAGACTGACAAACTTTTTGAAAGACCTTGGGGGGAAAAAGCAAATGAAGGATAATTGGAACAGTTTGAATGTTTAATCATCAATTTCCATTTATGTCAATAAAATGTTTACATTTCTTGTCACCGTAATTTTCAGAGTGAGTCAAAGCTGAAAAGGAAGCAGGTAACATTATTTATTTGCTCAGTGATTAACAAAAGTCCAATCTTCTCAGGCACCAAGTTTTCAAGTAAGTAGATAGTCACTCTACACACATTCATCAAGCCCTGCTTGAGTGTTAACTCCACTCTTCCTCAGTCTCAGAGTCCACTGTCTGATGGAGACAGTAGCTTAGTCCGTGCACACAAATGCAAATAACTGCAAAAAAGGAAGAGTTGGCCTTTTATGCTTTACATGCCTAAAATGTCATTAGGCCTTTAGAAAAAGTATTCTTCTTAAAACAATAGTTTTTTTTACTAACCCAGAGATTAACATACTGGAGATGTTGACTTAAGATTTCTTTCAAACCAAAAAGGAAAAGGCAAATAACCCAATAGAAAAAATGGACATTTAATTCACAACACAAGAAATAAAGGTGGCCAATAAAACATTATGCATATTCAACATCACTATTATTGAAGGAGGTGTTGGGACTAAAATAAGAACCTTTTCATGTTTTGCCAAACCACTGGTCACTCTCTTTTGAAAATTTTTAATGAACATCGTCTCTTTGAAGATTTGGCTCCCTTACAGACTGTTGGCAAAAGTCTTCTTATAACCATTTTTAGGGAAATTTGATATTAGCATGTAAAGGAAATGCACATACCACATAATAACATAATTCTACTTCTAGGCTTTCAGAAGCATGCCCAAAGACTTCTATGTAAAGCATTCAAAGAAGTTATATCTATAAGAGTGAATAAATAGGAAACAACATGAATGCTCCACAATAGCAAGCTAGTTAAACTGGTAATGGCAGACCCAAAGGACAGAATAGTACTAAGTATTGAGAATAATCCAGGCGTGGTGGCACATGCCTGTAATCCCAGTACTTGGGAGACTGAGACAGGAGGTTCACAGGTTCAAGGCTGGTTTCAGCAACTTTGAGAGACCCTGTTTCAAAATAAAAAGGGCTGGGGGTGTGGTTCAGAGGTAGAATGTCCTGGGTTCAATCCCCAGTACCCTTTTCCCCCCAAAAAAGAAAATAATCTTCCCAGAGAACCTAGAGGAACACAAGAAACAGACCTATCAGAAGAGGAATCGCATAAGCCTGATGAACACCTGTAGAAGGAAGGGCCCCCAGGGCTTGCTGCCTCCATCTTTGCTGATCTTCATACTCAAGTTTTCTAGCTTTGAACATGTATTTATGCTTCCGTTACAGCCAGAAATATACAAATTTTAAATGTTTTTTTTTTTTTTGCGGTACTGAGGATTGAACCCAGGGGCATTCTACCTCCGCGCTACACCCCCGGCCCTATTTTTTTTATACTTTATTTTGAAACTGGGTCTCACGAAGTTGTGGAGGGCCTCACTAGGGAGAGAGAGAGAGAGAGAGAGAGAGAGAGAGAGAGAGAGCTGAGGCTGGCCGCGAACCCGGATCCTCCAGTCTCTGCCTCCCAAAGTACTGGGATTACAAGCGTGTGCCACTACACCCGGCTAAATTTTAAATGTTTTAAATAGACATGTTTGGTTCATTACACTTCCCATTGCCATGCTAGAGCATTGTAATGAGCAGAGCTCTACTCCTTCAAAACTACAATTGAGTACGCATAAGTGGGCTTGGGTGATGGGCCACTTCTGTATGTTGACTTGGGCAGTTGGCATCATCGCTCAAAGCTCACGTATGATGAACAGCCTTTGAATTTTAATAATTAATTCAAATATTAGTTTAGTTTATTTAATATGCCATTGTCTTTTCCTCCTAACATGATAAACCACCTTCAGACACCAGTTCAACCATCCTGGATGGTCAGCTGTGTACAAATCACATGGCAAGAAACCCTGCTCAGAAGACAAGCTGGCTTAGAAGTTTGCTGCCTTCCCAACCCAAGCTCTGTTCAGGGTTGGCCACTTGGAACTCACTGAAGTGTCCGCAGAGCTGGAGGCAGGTAGAGATGCAAGATAGTCACAGTTGCACCTACTCCCCCTCCATCAATGGCATGGCTCTTCCAGGGGTGGCGGTGCCTCTGCACCTGCTCATTGGGAAGTGTCTTTGCAGGAGCTGGACTTATGGTACTGAAGGTGTGTCGGAGTCTTCATCACCCACCTTGAGAAAAAGCCACTATCCTCTTTTGCATAGTGGGTATCACGAAGCCATGTCAGTTTAATTTATAAACTTAAATATACACTGTTGGAATAGAAATGGAAAACCAAAAGCCACATAGAAAGAGGCGGAAGTAAATACACCAAGCAAATAGACAAATGGAGCTACTGGGAGTGTGTACTGCATTTAGATCTATAGAGCACCCAGATCCTGGTAATAAAAATTAGACATAAAATTGACATATTTCCCAGGAACTCTATACATGGGCTGGGTTGCCAAGTTCTGCTATAATTTTACATGGAGCAAAACATCACCGGGAAAGGCAAATGAGGCGTTTTGATCTATGAGCTCAAGCTTCCATGTCGAGGATATCCTGAACGTTCTCATTTGATTTGTCTTGGAGTAGAAGAGGAAAAAAAAAAATTGAAACGAAAGCCACGCCAACAGGAAATTTGCACTTTTTCATATTTGAGAGCCAAATGAGCTGCTGAAAAGCAAAGTAAAGGTTCGGTCTGCGTTCACTGCAGTCTGACTCCACTCAGACTTTTCAAGAGTGTTGAGAAAAGTGTGCAATACAATCTAAAGAGTCAGACAATGTGAGAGGACCTGAAAAAAGGGGAAAAATGAGAGAGAGAGAGAATGGATTCCAGCTTTGGCACTTCGCAGTTCCATTCCGGTGAGGGACTCAGGAGGCTGGCGGGAGCTTGGAACATGAGCTTGGAGAGAAATGCTCAGAGCCCTATGAACAGACCAGCGCCACCAGGGAACGCTCTGGAGCCATCCTTCAGTTGCATATTTTTTTTTTTCCAGCAAGCTTTTAATTTCAATAGGAGCACAGGGCACTGATGGAGTGCTTTGGGTCTCAACTGGCCTCAGATTTTAAAATATTAAGCCAAATACTCAATTTAATAATGTAGAAGAATTTAATTTTGAGTCCTGACTGCAGATCAGTGTAAAAGGATTCTCAAACAAGAAGAGGAGGTGGAGGGGGAAGAGGAGAGGACAGAGCCACTGATGTGCTCCCAAGTCTTTCGAAGCTGAAGCTGCAGCAAACATTATTGCCTGGAGGTGGCCCCCAGGGGGGATCTGGCTACAGTTTCCCAGGGCCTCCCTGGAATTTTATTGCTAATTAAGAAGGTTTCTAGCCCACCATTGAATATATACAGGGGACGATTGTACTGACTATAGCACCGCTGTATGAAAATTGTCTACTGGTCAACCTCCTAGTGGTGGATGTCATCAGCACACCAAACCATAGACTGCAGTCCCAGCGGGTAAATGGAAACTCTCCCCTCTCAGGGCCCACAGGGAAATCATGCCCATTAAATAAATGTAGAAATACTCCAATTCAATTTCAAATAGGAGAAAGATTTTGAGGATCATACACTCAAAATATTTGAACACTTATTTAATAGCAATTACTGAAATTTAGAACTCTTTTTTCTAATTGACAGCCTTCAAACAAAACCTTTGCATAAATCATCCTGTTCTTCCGGTGTGAACTGAGGAAGCCAGGGCTCCTGGAGATGGGGGAGAGGGGACAGGCTCTTGTTCCTTCTTCTCCTTTGCAGACTAGTCCCATGTGATACGGCATGAAGAACTCTGGCTCAGAAGTGCCATGCTAGTGTCCGTGTCAGTTCTACCTAGGACTTGCCGAGTTCTGCTCAAGGCCCATCATCCCTCTGGCTTCTGATTTGCCACCCAGAAAAAAAAAAATTATTCCATGTCCTCCGTCCCTCCCATCCCTTTCAACTCTAGCATGCTCATTCATAAGCTGTCCCTACCCAACCTCTCTCCCTACATGTCCCAAACCCTCCCAAGCAACTCGTCTTCTTGCTCTTCTTGTTTGGTAGCTAATGGGCAGCAGCTGAAGCAGTTCAAATGGTGAGGATCAACTACTCTGGTCCTCATTCCCCACTTCCCTCCTCCCTCCCCAGGGCGCTTAGGGTCATGGGCCACACTGATAGGATAGCAGAAGTTTCCTCGAGCTCCTGGTCCATTGCTTTGGGAGTCTCTGGCAGGTACCGCAGGAAGGAAGGTGAGTGAAGTAAAGCACATATTCCCCTAGTTCACCTTGGGAAGTCATCTGGGACCTCCCTTTTCCAATGACCAGTTTCTGGCCACTCTCAAAGTGACCTTCTCCATATTAGTTCCTGGCTGATCTCAAAGTGACCTTCTGCATGTGGGTTCTCTCTTGAGTTCTCTCTAGGACCTGCTCCTCCCTGTTGTCTCTTTGGGAGAACAGAGAGTGTCCATGCAGCTTGTCTTAGCCCTGGGCTGCCACACTGTCCTTCAGCCCTCTTCTACCTCCATGCCTCATGTCTCCTTCTGACCGTGTCCTCCTTGAGGTCTCCTTTTGGGAGCTCAACCTCTCTTTCCTGCAGGGAGGCAAGATGATATGTCCACACATCAAGTATTTGATAGCAAACTGGCAGAAAACAGTTTACATATCCTTTCCCATGACTTCAGGAAATTCCAGCACTCTACCCTTTGGGTAACTGACTAACAAGTTGTGTAAAGGTTTCGCTGGAGGAAAACACAGCCACATTCCAAGGGCAGGGTCTTGTTGCCCTCATAGCCAGGACCACGCAACCAGAATTCCTCTTAAACAGATTGATGAATCCAAGAATAGTGCCCAATGTTTGATCACTAAATCTTCCTAAAAATGAAGCCTAGGGGGATTTCTGGAATCTGGTAACCTGCCACAAAAATAGGAAATAATTCCGAAAAAAAAAAAAAACTATAGCCATCCACTACTTTGAAGAGCTTCAGTTGCAACAAGGAATGTATGTTTCTAGTGTTTATCCCGTCAGGTGGCCACTAAATTATAGGACATCATGTTAGTAGGACAGTGTTCTCACCAATAATATTCTTCCTGGCTTTAACATGGAATGAAAAACTCTAGGCAAATAGAGTGACAGACCATGGGGAATCATATGCATCTTATATAAAAAACAAATGGTATTTTCCTAAGGTGTAGAGGCTTCCTAAAAACAGAAAAGGAATGACCAAAACTCTGGGCAGAAATATGGGCCAAAGATCTGAGCAGATATCATAGAAAAAGAAAGGGAAATGGTCCCCAAACATCAAGCAAACATACTCAACTTCACTTACAATAAGTACAAATTTAAACAATTCTGATTACCATTTCTCACCTACCAGACAGGCCAAGATTCAAAAGTCTGATCGCCCACTGTGTTGGGAAAACTGTGGGGAAATGTTCACTCTAATATATTGCCCACATGAACACAAAATAGTACAATCTATGAACAGGTAAATCAGCAATATTTAATTAAACTAGGCACTTGCCTTTGACCCTGCAATGCTGTTCACAGGAATGTATCTGGAAGATCATCACTATAAATGTAAAACAGATGCACACAGTCATTTTGGCATTCTGTGTGATGGCAAAATATTTAAGCAGCCTAGATTTGGAAAACCTGTGGTATATCCATTCAATGGAGATCAATGCAATCCTTAAAATGAATAAGGAAAAGTACTATTAATTAGTTTGCAATAACTTCTAGGGGGTGTGTGTATGCTCTTATTTTGAAAAATGCACAATGGTATCTTCTCTAGAACTTGGGGTCAACACCCAGTAGAGGAGAGAGAAATGGCTGTGAGGAATCTTTCAGTAGCCTTTTCATATAATTTTGAATTTTGAACTATGCACAGCTTTTACATAGTCAAATATAAAATTGCATAAAATAAACAGAATTGAATATAAACCCAAATAAATGAACCTGTTATAAATCACACAGAGTAAAGAAAGATTCCAAGAGACTTTTAAAAACCATATCGTGAGTGTTGTGAATATATTTTAGAGGGATGCATATGGAAGAATTAGTAAGCTTCCTTAAGTTGTGTTATTGTTAGCTATTATTAGCAGTAATGTTCACCTTGAAATTTTGAAATGTTATATTGTGAGACAAAGTATAAAAATAGAAGCAAAATTTTTCCATGTAAAAGAAAATATAATTATAGGATCAAAATAAAGAGCATTCTGGAATATAACATTTGAACTAGAATATTAACATAAGACATAATTATCTGCTAATAGAACCAGGAGACAAAAACAATACACTGGCTATGAGCATACAGAGTCCAGACTCAGTTTCTAAGGCGTGTCCAAGTAGTGTGATTACAGGTGAGCTCCATGGAGCCTGGCTGGAAAAAAAATAGTTTCTTAAGAAGAAACCAGAGTTTATTAGGTAATTCTAAAAAAAAAAAAAAAGCCCTCTTTATGGAAGAAAACCAGTTAGGAAAGATAGAATTTTGGATATTATCAATCTGTGAAATCAATCTGTGGAATGTCAGCTTCCCTAAACATTTTCTTTCTTTTTTGTTGCCACATTCCTCATTCACACAGCAGGGTCTTGGAACTCTGTTGCTCACCCCCTTGGGAAGGGCCCTTCTCTAGTACTCTAGCAAGACGTCTGTCTGGAGGAAGGTGCAGGCTATGCTGCTGGAGGAGAGACGACATTGGTTTAGCTTTTCTGGTAAGAAATTTGGAAAGATGTATCAAAATTTGCCATAGAAATAATTTTATCTCTATTTCTAAGAGTGGTTCCTTAAAACATCCTTACCTAAGTGCATGAGAAATGTCCATGGAATGAGGTTTCATACGGCATTGTTTGAGAACAGACTACTAGAAACTTGACTAGAAAATACAAGGATTAGAAATGAAATGCAAAGATCATTAGTGAAAGGACAATGTAGCATTTTATAATCATAAAGTATAAAGTCACACCTTTTTAAAAAGAAAACACTATTTTGCATTCAACAACAAAACAACAACAAAAAATTGTTTCAAACAAGGACCATCAATGGATACTAAAAGTACCAGGCCAAAGAGCACTCACATATTGCCAAGTATCACCCCATGAAGCGTGTTGCTAAGGGGAAAATAATGTTTATCATGAAAATATAGGACAGTTATTATCTTAAGCAGAATCCATAATGGTGGTGCAACCCATCATAGGTTCATGAAGTACAATCATACAAATTTCAGCTATTTTTGCCAAAAGTATTTGAGGCAAGCCTTTCCATCTAATCTCCATTCATAGGAAATGCAAGGGATAGAAGAACAAGTTAAATATATATATAACAAGGAAACCATAAGATAAACCCTGAATATGGGACTTTCCATAAGACGATGAGCCTGGTATTTTCAAAATATCACTGTTATACAAAAGTTAGGAGGATCTTGTTCTACATTAAAAGACACTAAGGGCCGGGGGTGGTGGCGCACGCTTGTAATCCCACTACTTTGGGTGGCGGAGACCGGAGGATCCGGGTTCGCGGCCAGCCTTAGCTCTCTCTCTCTCTCTCTCTCTCTCTCTCTCTCTCTCTCTCTCTACTTAGTGAGGCCCTCCGCAACTTCGTGAGACCCGGTTTCAAAATAAAGTATAAAAAATAGGGCCAGGGGTGTAGCGCAGAGGTAGAATGCCCCTGGGTTCAATCCCTGGTACCGCAAAAAAAAAAAAAAAAAGACACTAAGAAGATATAGCCACCAGCAGCCAGTCATGGTCCTTGATTGGATTCTGCCTGAAAAAGAACACAAAGACAATTTGTGGACAACTGGGGAAATTCAAGTGTGAGCTAACTAATAGGTGAAATTAAGGAATTAATTATTGTTATGATAAGGTGTGTCTGTACATGAGAGATGATTCTTAAGTTTGGAAGTTGCATTTTGGTGTTTAGGAAAGCCTGTTGTGACTTCTGTGTGCACCATCAAAAGAGTCATCTGGAGTTGAAGCAAGGAAAATATTAATAATTGTCAGATACGTGCAGCAAATATATGGGTGATCATTGCAGTATCCTTTTGATTTTTCTCTGAAAAACGTAAAGAATAGGCTGGGAAGTATAAAGGAGTACCTCTTATTTGATGGGGGTGAGTGATCCAAGCCACGCAAGCTGAACATAAGGAGGTCAGGAAGCAGGAGGCTGCCTGCTCAACATGGGACTTTGCAAAAGTTCAAAATATGTTTTAAAATATCAGGTAGCAACAATCTTGGGTTGCCTAGCCTAGCCTGACTGATAGATTGTGATAGCTATCAAATCAATGTCTATTTTATTTTATCAGTACTGAGGATTTAATCCAGGGTCATTCTACCTTCAAGATACAGCCCCAGCCCTATTTTTTTTTTATTTTTGAAACAGGGTCTTACTAAGTTGATGAGAGTCTTGCTAAGTTGCTGAGGCTGACTGTGATAGTCAATCTAGGTTGTCAACTTGACCTGATCATGACACACCCAAGATCATGTGACTTTGGGTATGTAACAGCAGATTAAACAGAAACCCTGCCCTGAATGTAGGCAGCAGGATTCTGATAGGTGCAGGACTTAGATAAAAGAGGGAGAAGACGCGACTCTTTCTGAAGAAAACGCATCTGCTCTCGCCTGAGATCGTCGGCCTCCGGCTCATAGAACTGGAACTTCGCCGTTTCTCTGAAGAGCTTCTTGATCTTCTGCTCTCGTCTGAGATCGTCGGCCTCCAGCCCTTCGAACTGAAACTTCACCATCGTTTCTCCGAAGAGCTTCCTGATCTTCACATCTTGGACTGGGACTGAATTAGT
>PVJS01043729.1:0-16951 GCA_004027185.1 Glis glis | reverse complement strand
AAAAAAAAAAAAAAAAAAAAAAAACAAAACAAAAAAAAACTTACTCCTCTTAGGTAACTGTATTTTGTTACTAGTTATCCAATCTCCTTCTATCTCCTTTCCCCTCTACCCTTTCTAACATCTAGTGACTCTCTATTCTGCTCTCTATTTCTATGAAATCATTTTTTAGCTTCCACAGATGTGTTAAAACATGTGATATTTGTTTTACTGAGCCTGACTTATTTAACAAAATGTCCTCCAGTTTCTCTATCCATGTTGCCTGCAATGATAGGGTTTCATACTTTTTGGTGACTTAATACTATTTCATTATGTATACCTACTACATTTTCTTATTTATCAATCTATGGACATCTTGGTTGATTCCATACCTTGGCTACTATGAATAGTGCCACAGTAAACTTGGGAGTACAGGTGTCTCATTGATACATTGATTTTATTTCCTTTAATATATATACCTGGAGTGCAATAACTGGAACATATGGTACTTTCAGTTTTAGTTTTTTTAGGATTTTCATATTGTTTTCCATAATAGCTATACTAATTTACATTCCCAGCCATTTCCTGGCATTCCCAGCAGTGCTTGTTATTTTTCGTGTTTTTGATTATAGCCATTCTATCAAAGGATATCTCATAATGATTTTGATTTGCATTTCCCTGGTGATTAGTGACAGTGAGCTTTTTGCTATACCTAGACCATTTGAATATCTTCTTTTGAGAAATATCTGCTCAGATATTTTGCCCTTCTTTAATCAGATTATTTCTTGCTATTGATTTTTGAGTCATTTGTGCATTCTAAATTTTATCCCTTATTACATGAATTGTTTGCAAATAATTTTTCCTATTTTGCAAGTTGTCTCTTCACTCTATTGTTTGTTTCCTCTGCAGAAGCTTTTTATTTTTATTTTTATTTTTTTTTTGGCGGTACCGGGGATTGAACGCAGGGGCGTTCTACCTCCGCGCTACGCCCCCGGCCCTATTTTTATTTTTGAAACCGGGTCTCACGAAGTTGCGGAGGGCCTCACTAAGTAGAGAGAGAGAGAGAGAGACAGGAAGAGAGAGAAAGAGAGAGAGAGCGAGAGAGCTGAGGCTGGCCGTGAACCCGGATCCTCCAGTCTCCACCTCCCAAAGTACTGGGATTACAAGCATGCGCCACCATGCTCGGCTGCAGAAGCTTTTTAGTTTGATACTCCTTTCATCTATTTTTGTTTTGTTGCCTGTGTTCTTGATGTCTTATCTACAAACAAGAATTGCTTATACTGCTGTCTTGAAGTGTCTCCTCCAAGTTTTCTTCTAGTAGTTTCATAGCACCAGGTCTCATGTTGAAATCTTTGATCCATTTTGAGTTAATTTTGTATATGCTGAGAGGCAGGGATTCTAGCTTCCTTCTTCTGCATGAATATCCAGTTTTATTATTTATTGAAATACCTGTCTTTTCCTTACTGTTTGTTCTTGAGCCCTTTGTTACAAATCACTTGACTGTAAACACGGATTGATTTCTCTGTTGGATTGATTGGGCTCTCTGTTCTGTTCCTTTGGTCTGTGTTTTTTTTTGCCAATACTATGCTGTTTTAGTTACTATAGCTTTGTAGTATATTTTGAACTAATGGAGTATAATATCTCTAAGTTCTTTTTGCTCAAGGTGACTTTGGCTGTTCAGGACCTTTTGTGACTCCATAGGACTTTTAGAATTGTTTTTTTTATGTCTGTGAAAAATGCCATTGGTATTTTGATGGGAATTGCATTGAACCTGTTGCTCACTTTGAGAAATATGGACAATTCAACAATATTAAGGTTTTTTAAATTCATGAATTTATTTCCATTTTTCTTTTTGGTTTCTTTTTAAAATTTTTCACAGCATTTTGAAATTTTCAACATAGAGATCTAAAGGTTGTTTACTTCTTTGTTTATATTTATTCCTAGATTATTTTGTTTATCTTTATAGCTATTTCAGATTGAATTGTTTTCTTGATTTCTTTCTCAGCAAGTTTGTTATTGGTGTATAAAAATGCTACTGATTTTCATATGTTGATTTTGTATCCTGTAATTTTCTGATTTGTTTGCCTGTTCTAAGAGGTTTTTGTTGTAGTCTTTAGCTTTTCTTCATATAAAATTATGTTATGTGTAAATAGAGATAATTTGATTTCTTCTTTCCTACTTGAATACTTTTTATTCCTCATCTTGCTTTATTGTTCTAAGATTTCCAATATTATGTTGGATAAGATTGGTAAAAGTGGGCATCCTTTTCTTGTTCCTGAAATTTCAGATATTCTCCCATTCATTTTAATAATGACTATGATCTTTTTAAATACAGACATATATGCATTTTGTTATGTGGAGGTACATTTATTCTGTGCCTAACTTTTTGGAGACAGAAGAATGTTGAATCTTATCAAATTTAAATTTATTCAAATTTATCAATTTTTTTCTGCATCAATTGATCATAGTTTTGTCCTTCATTCTGTTGATGTAATGTATTACATTTATTTATTTATGTGTGTTGAACTGTCCTTGCATACCAGGAATAAATACACTAAACCATGGAATATAACCTTTCTAATGTGCTGTTGGTTTTAATTTGCTAGTATTTTGTTGAGAATTTTTACATCTGTCTTCATCAGGGATATTGGCCCATAGTTTTCTTTTTCTTTGTTTGTGTTCTTGTCTGCTTTTGGTATCGGGGGGCCTGGCTGCTTATCAGGGCCAGGGAAGGTGATTGTTGGTGGGTTCCTTGGCTGGTTTTCAGGTCTGGCCAGCCAATCTGCTGCAGATGCCTGCCAGGCTGCTTCATATGGCCCTAGGAGGGCAGTGTCTCTAGACAGCATTGTGCAGCAGGAAGCTGGTTAAAGGAAGATATGACAGAGGCTGGGCTTTGTCTCCTGCAAAGTGCATCAGGGTGGCTTCACTGGTCACACCCCAAACTGGGCTCAGGGTTTACGAGGGACCAAAGCTTCTCCAGCAGTAAATGTGTCAGTTGTTCTTGACATTGGTGGGGCCTCCTCGTGGCCTCCTACTTACCCTGTTTCCACTAAGTTAAGCCTTTCTTCGATCAGGGTTTATCTTGAGCAGGATGGAAGATGCTCTGCTTTTAGTTTCCTGTTTTATAAGGCCACTCTGTGACTGTGCTCCACACAATCTTAGCCACATCCCCATTTCAATTCTGCACTGTACCTCAGACCCTCCAGTGGAATAGCTGCTGCTTTTTTTTGTCATTTCAATCCTTTGTTATGAAAGAAACATGCTAGGCACCCCTGGTCAGCCATTTCACTGACATCTCTCCATCATTTACCATTATTTTTGATGGAAGGATTTTAAATGGAAAATGAATTTTTTAAAAATCATGAGTTTTTATAATTTCTAGCTAAATTGACATATCTCTATAAAACTGTATTATAGACTCTGCAAATGAAAAAGTTTTGCTGTTTATTCATTTAGAAAGATTTCTCTTCTAATAGTGTAGTAGTATAGGATAGATACAAAGTATCAGTTCTTGATTATTACTTCCATGTGAACAAAAGAATGTATTATAGAATGCACTGAAATATATTCCATGATATTAAGTGCCATAGCCATATTCTTTTTTAAAAAGTTGTCTTTAGTATATTTTTTATCCTTATATATACACTAGTAAACTAATCTCAATGAAATCAAATTGAAAAGGCAGCTCATAGCAATGAAAATATACATTTACTCTCTATCTGGATCACTAGAAAAGCTGCAAAATCTGTGTTATCCTTTCCTTGGGGGTGAGTCAGATTTGGTGGCTACATGACTCTTCCTCTAGCATTTTAGACTCTGGATAGTTAGTATTTACCCAATCATTCGAATTCTGGATCTTCTGTAATCTACATTTGAGTCCCAGTCCAATGTTATACAACTTCATCTTTACTCCTTACCCCACTGACATGGGATTGGAGCTTAGACATATAGGAGTAAAGAGAAATAAAAAAATAAACTGTATCCTTAGAAATAATAGAGATTAGTCAAGGGGTTTAAATTTACTCCAGATTATATTTAAGGTAGAGTACCCATGTAAGGACAACTGTGTGTTAAATGTACTTAGCTTTTTATTGGCATAATTGCTAAGAGTGGTTATATAATTTTCAGTATGGGGATAAATCCAAAGTGAGGGGTGAGGGATGAGGGAGGTAACACTATCTCTGTTTGTTCTTCTATGCTGCCTAACAAAAATGGTGAGAATTAAATAATTAACAACAAAAAACTGAGAACTGTAACACTTACCAGCACTATTCAATAAGGAATGACCTAAAACTGATTATAGGAATAATTTTGCTCATTCAGGAAGACTAACTAATATTGCTTGCCTAGTAGTTTTAATTCTCAAGCAAAAATTCTGGTATTTTGAATTTCTCCTATCACAACCCATTATGCCACAGCATGTAAGATTTTGCAGTCATTCTTGAAAAAATAGATAAGTATACCACAAATTGTCAAGTATAAAAATGGAAGAGCATACTTCCTTATAATTTTCATTGCTTGCATGTGTGCATTTAAAATCTAGCATTGGTTAAAATCTAGCAGCCAGGTTATAAAAATTCAGTAAATAAAAATGCTGTGCTTAAAATGTACATGTATGCTTCTATTGCTGTGAATCTCATTATGATGTATAATTTCAAAGCACCAATAAAAGTATATTAAAATATAAACTATAAACATATGAATCATACAACCCTGAAAATTTGTTCTGATTTCTAGTGTGTATTGTTTGTGCTTTCCATAGTTGCTGGCTACATTTTTTACCTCAAAAAGTTCTGCTTTGGTTATTGTTGAGAATAGATAATTACGTCAGGAGTCTCTAGCATGCCCAGAGAGGAGCTCTCAGCTACTATGTTGTTGACATAACCAATACTACAAATATCACCACTGATATCCCCACCTTGTACATATAGATGTACCTTGAAATCAACCATCCTTAGTGGCATGGGAACCAGGTCATGATGCTTGTGCCTAGCCACATATATTTGTGTGGTCACTGCTAAGAAGTGGGAAGGAGAACTTGTCCTCTTTGTTACTTTTCCCTGGGGGCTTGAACAACAGGATTGCTCAGCCTCAATGTGCCAGTGCTCAGCGATGAATATTTTTCAGTCAGTCAAATATGTACACTATACTCTCAATTCTACACAAATATAGTTCCAACACATGATCTTCATGACATTATAGCTCAAGACATGACATGACATTATGAACCAAAACCCAAGTAGTGGTGGAGTATAAATCTGCCGTGCCCTTCAGAGATGGTGCTGGTGGTCAAGTCAGCCCCTTGTCACTGACATGAGATTCCACCTGCTAGAGTTTGGATCTAAAGGGTCCCCTAAAGGCCCATGTCTCAAAGGCTTAATCCCCAAGTTGGCACTACAGGAAGGTGGTAGAAACTTTAAGTGGTGGAGCCTAGTGAGAGGTCTCCTTGTCATTGGGGTTATACCCTTGAAAGGGATAATGGGATGCCACCTCTTCCTTTTCTCTCCTTTACTCTCTGACTGCCATAAGGTGAGTAGCTCTGCTCTGCCACAAGCTCCCATACATGATATACTGCCTTGTCACAGGCCCAAAAGCAATTGGGGCCAATGGAACATGGTCTGAAACCATGGGCAGAAAAAAACCTCTTCTCTTTACAAGTTGATTGTCTCAGGTATTTTGCTACAGCATTGGAAAACTAACATATTGCCTATGGGTGTGAAGGCCTGACCTGCTCATAATTGCTCTAATGATGTGAGACAGAGGCTTCAACTCTCAAGGCAAAGTTTCATAAGTGCTCCAAGTGTTACAGATAGAAATATGATAACCTCTTTCAATATGCACGTGCTGTTACCTTTACCCAAGGGTGGGATTCATGTTGGGGCAGAGCCACCACTCAAGCTTATCTTCAGTCTTTAGCTCTGAATCATGATCTCAGTCCTTTTCACTGTTCATAATGACTTCTCTCTTGGTAGATACTAAATTTTTTCCTCTGTCAGGATATCTCGGTCAATTAAATCTGTTTGGGTATGTCTGAACACCACTGTGGAAGCCCTCAGTCCCCATCTTCTCTGCCTACTTCTTCAGGAAGCTTCTCAGTCTTTATTTGAATATATTTGTTCCTCCACTCAATACATATTCTTTGTTCACTATGTGCCAAGTGAAACTTTAGGCAGAGAATAAAAAAGACAAAAATGTATGAACTCATATAACTTGTTTTTCAGTGATACACTAAACAAATAAGCCAAATAATAATAATAATAATAATAACAATAACATATCAGATAGTAATAGGTACAAAAGTCCTGGGTGTGGTAGCACACACCTATAATCCCAGTACTTAGGAGGTTGAGACAGGAGGATTGCAGGTTCAAGGCCAGTCTCAACAACTTAGTGAGACTCTGTTTCAAAAAAAAAAAAAAAAGGAGAGAGGGTTGGGATGTAGTTCCAAGGTAGAATGCTCTGGGTTTAATCCCCAGTACAACAAAATAAATAAATAATTATATAAATAAGTATAAAAATAAATTCTAAAAAATAGGTGCTAAAGAGAAAAATAAGTGGAGACTAGGTTATGGTAGGGCTGAGAATATTTTTCAGTTTTACGGGGGTAATCAGGGATTGCCTGCATATAAAGGATGCATTTGAGTTAATGTAGAGAAACTGAGGAAGTGAGCTGAGATATGTGGGACGATATCAGTGCAAGCAGAGAGCCAAAAATGTACAGTCCTGGGGAAGAAGTGTACTGAGTGACCATGGCAGGAGTTGACACAGAGCTGAACCTAAATTCCATAGAACAGTGAGTTCCATGTTCCTCCAGTGACCTAATCAAGACACTCATTTATAATGAAAGGAAAAAGGGTAGTTGACACACTCACTCTACTGCAGATTAACATGGGACCCAAGGTGGGGATCAGCAGACCATGGAGAAACAAGATAGAGAAAGAAAAGATCACAGGACAGCAAGGTAAAATAATGTGCCTTGCCATATGTAGCTAAGGATGTAATTCCTTAGTGAGAGCTGATTAAAAGATATCACGAGAATAACATGTATTTACGTTTGAAAACATTGACCCAAGATCTCTGCTTAATAAGCAGTGTATACAATGCATAGTGTAACAGTCTCGGAGCAATGAAACAATTCTCCATTGAGTTAACATTTTACTTATAAGCTTTACCAAAGATAGGAACTTTTAGCAATAGAAATCCAATTATAAGTTCATTCAAACTTTGCTGCTTTGGAAAAACAGCTAGAATAAAATAAAATCAGGCAACATTCTCAGATGCTGTTTTAGAGAATATGTTATATTTTGTTATGTCCAATCTAGTGCACCTCTGTTTATATGAGGCCACATTCTTCATTCAATATATTTTCACAAGTATTTTTTATGTGCAAAGCTCTGTTCTAGATGCTATAGATACAGCCATGAATCAAACTATATCCCTAGTTTGGTAGAGTTTATGTGCTAGTGGACAAGGTATGTCAGGTACTAAGTGCTATAAAGAAAAATAAAGTGAAGTAAATGGATAATTTTCATGAGGTGGATCTTTGGGAAAGAATATCAATTGGAATATACTATAACAACAAATAAACCTCCAACATTTAGGGGCTTTAAAAACAGCCTTCTTTCCTGCTCATGCAGCATGTCATGCAGCATGTACACTGAGGGTTGACACCAGGTTTTGCCCATTTTGTTTTATAGGTTCATATTTATTGGAACAAGCAAATGAAATCTGCTTGCAATTCATAATTTAGCATATAGTGCCCAACTTTAGAAAAGTGGTTCTGCATATTAGGTTAATATGTTAGGTTACTTGTTCTTTTTTTAAAAAAATATGCTTTTATGGGTGCACTGTAATCACACATCATGATAAAGTTCAGATGATGGGGATAGACATTCACACAGCACTTGATGCACTAACCCCGGCTCTCACCTCACTCCCTCCCCTTCCCTGTACATGATATGTACACAGTGTCATTTGAAGTATTTCCTTTATCAACTCTCCCTCCCCATACTTACCTCCTCTAGACCCCCTTTATCACTCCGCTGGGGTTTCTCCTTCCTTATTTAGAGTTCCTTTGGTATCTTGATTTCTCCCTAGCTTCCATATATGAGAGAAAACATATGACCCTTCACTTTGTGTGACTGGCTAATCTCAGCATAATGTTCTCTAGTTCCATCTATTTTCCTGCAAATGACATTATTTTGTTCTTCTTTATTGCTGAGTAGAATTCCATTGTGTGCATATACCAGCTTCATAATCCATTCATTTGTTGAAAGACACCTAGGTTGTTCCATAATTTGGCTATCGTGAATTGTGCTGCTATACATATGGATATGTATGCATCACTGTACTATTCTGACTTCAATCCCTTTGGAAAGATACCCAGGAGTGGTATATCTGGATCGCTTGTTGGTTCTATTCCCAGTCTTATGAGGAACCTACACACTATGGACCCAGACTAGAGGAACAGACACCATTTTAGATGTCACCTGTCAGTGTACTTAAGGGAAAAGACACTTTCAGAAGGATTTCAATCAGCAACTATGACACATCTCACCTCCACTTATAACACCTTGTCCAAAACTAGTCCAGTGGTCCGCCTAAACTTACAGGGTAGCCAGGAAGTAGGAGACCTAAATGTATTTGTTAGACAACACTAAACCACAACAAAAGCATGTCAGATGAACTCTGAAGAAGTGGTATGCGAGTGAGACCACAAGGTCATGAGGGAACAAGAGCTGCAGACAATATTTTTGGCAAAAATAAGAGTAAGGAAGTTAAAGTGTATTTGGTTTGTTCAAAAGGAAGTGAAATCTTCCTCAAGATAAAAGAAATACAATTAATAAAATCTAAGAGCATGAAAAGAAAAGCTAGAAATGGAGAGAGAATAATTGCTCATTATGTATCTGGCAAAAGACAATGTATCCACAATATATAAAGAATGACTACAAGTTAATAAAAAGAAAATAAACTGGGCGTGGTGGCGCACACTTGTAATCCCAGTACTTAGGAGGCTGAGACAGGAGGATCCGGGTTCACAGCCAGCCTCAGCTAGTGCGGCCTCCGCAACTTCGTGAGACCGGTTTCAAAAGAAAGTATAAAAAAAATAGGGCTGGGGGTGTAGCTCGGAGGTAGAATGCCCCTGGGTTCAATCCCTGGTACCGCCAAAAAAAAAAAAAAAAAAAAATATATATATATATATATGAGGAAAATATTTGAGATATTTCACCAGACAAGATACATGAATGGTAACTGAATAAATAAAAGATAATTTAAAAATAATTAATCATTAGGGGAATGCAAATTAAACCTCAATGAGATACAATATACAATCACTAGATAAGCCACAATGAAATGAACTGACGACATCAAGTGATGCAAGGATGTGGAGAAACCGGACTCTCATACATTGATGGTGGGACTGTAAAATGGCATGGACACGTTGAGATACAATTGGGCAATTTCTTAGGATGTTAAGCATACACTTATCATTACTAGTCATCTACCAAAGACAAATAAAAACATATGTTCACTCTTAGACATTAACGTTCATGCGTTATTCTAAATAGAAATAGATAGCAAAGAATAAAAAAATCCAAATATGCATGGTGTAGTAAGTGAATACACAAAAGTAGTAGAGCTATGCAATGGAATGCTACTCAGTAATAAAACTGTATGAATTATTGATAAATAGTACAACATACATTGTCCTCAACAAAATTATTATAAGTGAAAAAATCCAGACACAAGAGGCTAAAATTGTATCGTAGGATTTCATTTACATCTAATTAGCAGAAAAGATAAAACTATAGATACAGAAAGCAAATAGGTAATCTCTTGGAAATGGGAGTGGGAATAGAAATTGAATAAAAATGAGCAAAATATGACTATTTTAGAATATAGGAAGTGTTCTAAGACAGATAGTATTACTAAAATAAATATGCGTACTTAACAATGGGTGGATTTTGTGGTATGCAATTCATGATTTTGTGGTATGCAATTCATGATTCAATAAAACAGTTTTTTTAAGCAAGAAGAAAAGAAAAAATGAGGAGGCCAGTGTGGTTCTCAGACAAAAAACAAAAACAAGCAAACCCAAATTATGGAACCAACCTAGGTGTCCATCAACAGATGAATGCATTACAAAATTATGGGATATACACATAATGTAATTCTACTCAGCAATAAGGAAGAACAAAATAATGTCATTTGCAGAAAAATGGATGGATCTGGAGAACATTATGTTAAGCAAGATTAGCCAGACACAGAAAATGAAGGGTCATATGTTTTCTTTCATATGTGGAAGCTAGGGAGTAATCGGGATACCAGAGGGACTTCAGATAATGGAGTAGAAACTCCAGTGGAGCCAGGGAGGTGGACTAAGGGAAGGGGTGGGAGAGGGAGGATCAATGAAGGAATCACTTCCATGGATATTACATATATATGTCAGGATATCAGTGTCTATCTCAATATCCTGTATGGGGAAGGGAAGGATGGAGAGGAACTGGGGGAAAGCCCACTAAATGCTGTGTATATGTATGTCACTATCACTATGAACTACATTATGATAGGAGACTTTAATGCACCAATAAAATATAAACAAACAACAACAACCAAACAATAAAAAATAACAGCCATAGAAGGTTGGAGGTATGTGTTAGAGGTATGTGTTCAGAGGTATGGCCAGCAGTCTTATCCCATAATCACTAAAGCCGTCTGCATCAGAGCTTGGACTTCTCTGCAAGTTTATTAGAAGTCAGTGAAGTGTTAAAGAGACCAAAATTAATTAATGTATTTAAAGGATGCTCCATATTGACTTGCTGTAGGATGTAAGATAAGTAAAAAAATGGATCAAGATACTTTCAGAAGAGGTCAGGAAAGAATATATGGATACTAGATCAAGAACAATGTAGCAGAAAGTTATGGGAAATGGAAAGTATTCACAAGTAGAGCTTCTTCCAAGATTAATGAACAGCTGTGGTTGGGCAACTAGACTTTTGGCATTCTTATTAACAAATAATATGAATAGATAACTTTCTTATCCCATTACTCATCCTCTGCTCAACACTGAACCAGACTCTGACTCTGTGCTGAAGTCTTAACCTTAAGGCTGAGAGTTGAGGGAGGAGCAGTCATTGACAGGATGCGGACCATGGAATTTTGATGCTTACACATTTTAATAATTAAAAATTAAATAAAAACATGTGTTGGCTTTTCACATTAATATTTTTAAAGTATCAATAAAGCTGCACTGAAATGTCCATATCAAATTTCTTTGTTCCTTCTTAAAAAATGTATTACTTTTTGAGACTGCAAAAAAATTGCCCCATGTCTTATGATAGCCATCCAAAAGAGTTGAACAGAATTAGGCCAATGGACCTCAATTTTTATGATATGTGATGTGTAATTTGGGTTAACAGTTTAGTACTCAAATAAATCAAATATAAACTGTAGGTATTTCTGAGTGCATTTTTCTTTCTCAAATTTGAAGTATGATTTTCTATTACAATAATGCATTTTATTTTTGAAGAATAATTTTAGAGTAATTTTAAGTAATTAAATATATTGAACAGTAATTTTGAAAATTGCCTGTGTAAAGGAAATAGGTATAGCAATTTTTTTCTTTTTATAGTTTGAACTTACAGAACTAAACGTAAAATCTTTAAATTTTGAAGGAACAAAGAATTTAGGAAGAAATAAATTATAAAGCCGGCTTCAAATACTTCGCATTAGAGGTTTTTTAAGTTTCTCCTAACAGATAATTAAGGCAATAGAAAAAGCTCATATTACTACTCAGTTATTGCACATGAAACTTTTAATTTAATTTTTGCTTTTTTATTTTTAGTTTTTGGTACTGGGGATTGAACCCAGGGGCATTCTACCTCCAAATTACACCCCCAGCCCAATTTTATTTTTATTTTGAAACAGGGTCTCATTGGGTTGATGAGAGTCTCAATACTTGCTGAGGCTGTCCTCAAACCTGTGATCCTCCAATCTCAGCCTTCCAAGTACTGGGATTACAGGCGTGTGCCACCACGCCCAGCTAAACTTTTTATTTTATTTATTTATTTATTTATTTATTTATTTATTTATTTATTTATTTATTTTTTTTGCAGTACCGGGGATTGAACCCAGGGGCGTTCTACCTCCACGCTACACCCCCGGCCCTGTTTTTTTATACTTTATTTTGAAACCGGGTCTCATGAAGTTGCGGAGGGCCTCACTAGGTAGAGAGAGAGACAGGGAGAGAGAGAGAGAGAGAGAGAGAGAGAGAGAGAGAGAGAGAGAAAGAGAGAGACAGGAGAGAGAGAGAGAGAGCGCGCGCGCGTGCGCGCACACGCGCGAGAGCTGAGACTGGCCACGAACCCGGATCCTCGGGTCTCTGCCTCCCAAAGTATTGGGATTACAAGTGTGCACCACCATGCCCGGCTTCCCTAAACTTTTTATTTTAAAAGGCGTTTTTTCTGCTTTTCAAGAAGTGATGATCTCCCCATGAAAACATGCCATGACAAAGGATTCCTTCATCCCTCTCCAAGAAGAGGAGAAGAGGAAACACAAGAAGAAACACCTGGCCCAATTCCTACTTCATGGCTGTGAAAAGCCCAGGATGCTGTAATATCACTGTGGTGGTTGGCGGGGTACAAATGGTAGTTTGGTGTGTTGGCTGCTCCAGTTCCTCTGCCAGCCTACACAAGGAAAAAAACAAAGGTTGACAGAAGACTGCTCCTTCAGGAGGAAGCATCACTAATGCACCCTGAATCAAGATGAGTGGGGAACCAGCCCACTAAACACATTTCAGATGCTAAAAACATAGATTTTCTCCCAAGAAGTTTGATTTATAAACTCCACGTATAAATGGACAAATTGTTTACAGACTTATATGTTGTATAGTGAATGTTAGGTTACACTGTTAAGGCCATCCCAGGTCAGTCTCTCTCATTTTCTTTCTGGAATACAGATTCTGCTTCCAGAAGCAAAATAATTGTTTTCATGTGCTGCTTCTGACTTTTCTGATTTCCTGTAATTATTTTACTAGTTATGGAATCTCTCTAGCAAAGATAGTTTTCTAATAAAACAAAACAAAGCAAACAAAACCATTCTCTGAAGTAACAGATAAACTCCAACATCTTTATTTAGTATCTGAAGCTAATACAAGTTTGGTTCTAACTTATTTAAGTAGGAAAAGAGATGTTAATGATTGTATGAGTGTTTTTTCTTCAATTGTTTCATCAAGCCAGCCTCTTCCTTATATCTATGTCATCTTCAGCATGTGACATTTTTGTTTGTCTGTATTAAAGCAATGGATGGGAACAACTTTGAAGCATCTCACACAAGTTTATCTGGGCCAGACTGGAAAAATGTATATGTCACTATGTTCTTTTCCATGACTGGTCAGAACTCACTAATACAGTCTCAAATGATAGTTTGCTTCTTTATCAAAAATATGAAGAAATCAGGTTACTGAACAACTGAGGGTCTCTGCATAGCTGTTAAAGAGTTGTACATTACTTTCAGGTATTTGAAGAAAGAATCCTCAATAATTGTATAATGTACATGTAAGGATGGGATTCTCTCATCCTATCACTTCTTCCTAAGCTTTTAAAATACACACAATGGAATTCTACTCAGCAATAAAGAAGAACAAAATAACATGATTTGCAAGAAAGTGGAAGGATCTGGAGAACATTATGTTAAGCTAAATAGTCAATCACAAAAAAAGAAGGGACATATGTTTTCATTAATATGTGCAACCTAAGGAATAGTAGGGTCACACAAAGGACTCTGGTTGATAATGGAGAATCCTCAGCGGAACAAGGGAAGTGGTACAAGGGAAGGGGGAGGGCAAGAAAGAAGTGAATTAATGGAATTACTATCATAAACAATATGTACATGTGAAAATATGCCAACATCATTCTTGGTACTTCATACGGGTGGGGGGAGGTGGGGGGCACTAAGAGCTGTGTGCATGTATGTTAACATCCAAAGATATTCATTGCAGTGTAAAACTCCAATGCACCAATAAAAGCACATTAAAAAATAAATAAAAAATAAAAGTTTTGTTGATACATAACTCACATTCCATAAAGCTCATTCATTCATAGTATGCAATTTAATTTTTTGTATATTCACCAAGTTATGCAACCAACACTATTCTCTAATTTAAAAACATTTCCTCGTTCCCTAAGAGGCCCTGTAGAAGAGCCATCACTTCTCCCTCTCGCTGCTGCAACCTGCTGGGAACCACCCATTTACTTTCTGTCTCTGTGAATTGCCTATTCTGAACCTATTATATCAATTGAATTATAATGTATGTGGCTTTTTTGATGAGGTTCCTCTTAGTTGCCATAATATTAAGTTTGATCCATGTTGTAGCATACATAAGCGCAGTAGAATCCCCTTATTCTTGGTTTAACTTTCCATGGTTGGTTTCAGTTATCAGTAGTCAACTATGGTTCAAAAATATTAAATGAAAAATTCCAGATATATATCATAAGTTTTAAATTGCATGCCATTCTGTGTAGTATGATGAAATTTCACACTGTAGCATGAATCACCCTGTTGCTCAGTGTGTCTACTCTGTACATACTACCCACTCAGCAGTTCTCTTGCATACATCTCTCTTATCGTATCAACTCTCACAATATCACAGTGCTTGAGTTTGAGTGACACTTACTCTACTTAAAATAGCTCCAAAGTACAAGAGTAATGGTGCTGACAATACAGATATACCAAAGAGAAGCTATACAATGCTTCTTTTAAAAGAAAACTGAAAGTTCAATGAGATATTTTGAGAGAGAACGAGACTGTATTAATAAAACTTTTACTAAAGTATATTGTTAAAATTATTCTATTTTCTTACCAGTTATTGTTATTAATCTCTTACTGCACCAAATTTATGAATCGTGCTTTGTGTTACTCAGATTTTTCATCACTGTGTCAAAATAATACCTGACAAGAACAACTTAGAGGAGGAAAGGTTTATTTGGCTCATGGTTTTAGAGGTTCAGTCCAAGGCAGAAGCATGCTGGTGGCAGGGAATAGTGGAGGAACACTGCTCAGCTCATGGCAGCCTGGAAGCAAAGGAGAGACAGGGAAGAGTCAGGGACAGATAGAGTTCAAGGCCCAGCCACAAGTGACCCAATTACTCCAGCTATATCCCACCTCTGAACCTTGCTGAATTGGAGGCCATGCTTCCAATACGTGAGTTTTTTGAGAAACATTTCAGATTCAAACAATAACACACTTTATCATAGTTATATATGCAAAGAAAAAATAGTTTTTACATCATGTGCCTTAGTGTGTTTCCCACACAAACTTATAAGACTCAATCACTATACTGAGCACAAAAGGGAGGGAATAGGGTGGGAATTGAGGGAGGGCTAAATGAGCAATGTGTACATGTATGGTTCTGCTACCCTGACACTTATCAAAATGTATAATTACAATGCACCCATAAATGAATAAAATAATAATAATAATAAAATAGTTTTTATAGGGTTTGATACTATTCATCATTAATGGCTTGGAATCTCGGAACATATCCTTCATTGACAAAGGTGGTCACCTTACTTCATTTCTTTTTATCACCGAATAGTGTTTCATTGAATGGATATGCTACATTTTGCTTATGCATTCATCAATTGTTGGATAGATGTTTCTACTTTTTGACTATTAAGAATAATGCTGCTAGGAATATTTATGTACAAGAATTCAGATGGAAATAAATTTGCAGGGTTTTTTTCTTTTGGTACATACCTAGGATAAGAAATATTAGGTGTTATTCCTGGGGTAATGTTATGGTTTGGATATGAAATGTCCCCCAGGAAAACTCATATGTTGACAATGCAGCAATATTCAGCAAACTCAACTGTGAGTTCCTAGGAAAATAAAATGTTTTATCCTTTTATTAGCATTTTCAGAGCTACAATCTAAAAGACTGGCCATGTAACATAGAGGAAGGAAGACTTATTTGCTCACAGTTTTCCTTGGAGATATTGGGGTTCAGTCCATGTGAGGCTGGAGACTATGGATCTCAGGGCCTGGTGGCAATGGGAAGTGGAGAGAGGGAAAGCACAAGGCTTTTCTCCTCACATCATGGAGACCAGAAACAAGAGAGAGCTCAGCTCAGGGGGAAGAGGAACCATACATAATGCCCACGGCTACAGCCTCAGGGACCCACCTTCTCCAGCTGTATCCTACCGGCCTGGACCACCACCCATTGTAATGGATTTATCCACTGCAGAAATTATAAGCAAGCCCCACTTCCAACATTGCCGCTCCATTTACATGAGGGCTGGGGAACACTCCAAATCCAAACTATTACAATCCTATTTTTCATTAGGAAAATATCTACTGTCAAGCATCCATAATGCATTGGATAGATTGAAAATTAGTTTATACATAGTATCATTCCACTAAAATACGTATATAAGAAATATCTTTTAAACATATGTCTTCAAAACCTAATTAACTGGATTTCATCTCTCAGTTTGAGATACAGATTTCCATATATCAGTTGGTAAAAAGAATTCATTAGTGAGAGCTTATTTTGTGTCAAGTGGCAGAACTTCAATGTTTCTACCTTAAACAAATAAATAAAGTGAATTTGTCATTTCATGTATTTGGAAAGTCTAACCTGTGATTCTGTCTTTCATACAGCAATCGCATGAAGTTCTAATAATAACAAAATTTATGTTTCAATAAATGGAAATTCTTTTAAACTCATATGAATCTTTTTTTTTTCTGTACCGGGGATTGAACGCAGGGGCGTTCTACCTCCGCGCTACACCCCCGGCCCTATTTTTTACACTTTATTTATTTTTTTTTATTGGAGCATTGTAGTCTCACATCACAATGAGTATCAGTTTGGTGTTAACATACATGCACACAGCTCTTGGTGTCCCTCCCCCCGCCTCCCCCCCCGCCTCCCCCCCACATGTAGCACTGAGAATGATGTTGGTATAATCTCATATAT
>PVJS01043728.1:0-16949 GCA_004027185.1 Glis glis | reverse complement strand
AGCCCCATTTTTTTATTCTTTATTTTGAAACATTGCAGAGGGCTTCACTAAGTAGCTGAGGCTGGCCGCGAACCTGGATCCTCTGGTCTCAGCCTCCCAAGTACTGGGATTACAAGCGTGCGCCACCATGCCCGGCTCAGTGTCTCCTTTTATAAGGGCACTAATTCCATCATGAGGCTCCCACCCTCCTGACCTCATCTACCCTTGGTTGCCTCCCAGAGACCCCACCCCCACATCCCATATCACCAGAGGTTAGAGCGTCAGTATGTGAAGACGGGGGGGGGGGCACAAACAGCACATAACACACCTGTCAATTGCTGAGCCAGCTCCCGGAGTTAGAGAATCACTGTTAGTAGTACCTTTGCTTACCGATGTTTTGTTCCTTCTTCAGGCTTCTGTTGCCAGATGTTATCAGATGTAGCGCTGTTGTGGAGACTAGAAGGAACAAATGTTGAATAGTTTTACTGGGCTCTTAAATTTGCACCATCAACTACTGCTCTTGTCAGAAGCTTTGGGGGTAATTTAGCATAGACTTAGGCTTTTCTTTTTCTGGATTCCGATTCTCCAATCATCTCTCGAGTTCAGTGTTGATTCCTATTTTTATAACAATGGGATTATAGTCCAGAGGGGGAATCCCTTGCCGATATTTTATCTAAAGGAATGTTGAAATGAATTTGAAAATGTGAGAATTTCTTTAGGTGTGTTCTGATGTGGTCAACTCAGTGGTCCTGTAAAGGTGACCTAAAAGTTGGTAATAGAGAAATATTATATATGTTACTATTTTACTTCTAAAATTCAGGTAATTATTGCACTATTTAAGCAAGTGTCTTTTCTGTTAAATTATAAACCTTTATTTGTTTGTTTTTTTTTCAGAACTGGGGATGGAACCCAGGGGCATTCTACCTTCTAGCTACACCCCAGCCCTATTTTTTTATTCTTTATTTTGAAGCAGGGTCTCACTACGTTGCGAAGGACCTAACTAAATAGCTGAGGCTGGCCGTGAACCCGGATCCTCCGGTCTCAGCCTCCCAAAGACTGGGATTACAAGCATGCACCACCATGCCCGGCTGTTTCCTTGTTAAAATTAGTACAAAAGAGTTGCTTCTATGTCAAGAATTGGTTGTTCAATTAAGGTTGATTTTACAAGCGAAGGGAGTTAAAAATAGGGAAACAGGGATGAAAAAAGAGACAGCAATCGCATGTCAAAGGCTCTCAAATTGAAGATTATTTCCCTTATGGGAGAAAGACCCACACTGACCCCAGAATGTTTGACTCATGCTTTCACGCATCACCAAGAATACCGTGTTTTAATTCCAACAGAAAACCAAGCCGTTGATGACAGAGTTCTCGGTGAAGTCCACCATCATTTCTCGCTATGCCTTCACGACCGTTTCCTGCAGGATGCTCAACAGGGCTTCTGAGGACCAGGAGGTTGAATTCCAGCTGCAGATTCCAGCCGCAGCCTTCATCACCAACTTCACCATGTAGGTGACATGCTGGTCAGGGATGGAGATTTTTTATATATACTTTTATTAGTGCATTGTAATTATACATCATACTGACGTATAGAGCGATAGCAACACATGCACACAACACTTGGTATGTTTCTCTCCGGACCACACCCTGTTCTCTCCCCTTCCCTGTACATGTCACTGAGATTGTTATTGATAGTTTCATATATGTACATAGCTTACTTTGAACTTTACCTTCCTCCCACCTCCTTCCCCTCCCACCTCCCCTTCCTTGACTCCCTCCATCTCGCCATTGGAATCTCTCCTCCTTTATCTGAGGTCTCCCCCTTTTTTGCAGTACTGGGGATTGAACCCAGGGGCATTCTAACTTCAAGCTACACCCCAGCCCTATTTTTTATTCTTTATTTTGAAACAGGGTCTCACTAAGTTGCAGAGGGCCTCACTAAGTAGCTGAGGCTGGCTGCGAACCTGCAGTCCTCCTGTCTCAGCCTCCCAAGTACTAGGATTACAAGCGTGTGACACCACGCCTGGCTTGAGATCCCTTTTGCCACCCAATTTCTCTCTAGCTTCCATGTATGAGAGGGCATGCAACTCTTCACATTTTGAGATTGGCTAATCTCACTTAGCATAATGTGAAGATGGAGATTTCTATGTGGGTGGTCAAGGGTGAGCCTGAGATGATGTGAGGTCTGTGGCATCTGACCCAGAATTTACATCCCTTTCCCTTCCCCTTGCTCCCTCCCTTCCCCATAACTGGAAATTTGATATTTGCCTCACTTTGCTAAATCAAATAATTAGGACAAGGCTCAGGGAAAAAGGAACAAGAAATTTTATTGATTTGTTAGCAAATCGGAGAAATCCATAAACACATTCAAGGAAAACATCCTGATTCTCCCCGAGAAGTGGGAAGAATGTCCCTTTTAAGAGCCAGCTCTTCAGGGTCACACAGGTGGGCTTATCAGAAAGACGCAATCCTGTCCACATTGTCCTTGAGACACTTTTTTCAGACTTGTGAGCACCAATTCTCCATTCCTTTGGTCAGTAAACTGATAAGAACATGTTACTCGTTAACAGGGGGAGACAAAAAGAAGAGAGGAGGGGAAATGGCAGCTTTGAAACAGGCTACGTGTCAGCTGCCAGAGTCGGAAGCTCCCAAATGGGCCCTGTTACACCCCTTTCCTCCCTTCCTTTCTCCTTTCTGTCCTCTCTGTGTTTTTTCCCATTCTTCTTCCCTCCTTCCTTTCCTCTTTCTTTCTTTCCCTCGTGGTCCATTCTGGGCCAGGTACTCTTCCAGGGGATTGATAGACTTCTATGAAAAAGACAATGTCGCACTGCTCCAGAAATTCCAGTGGAGAGAAAGAGTCAATAAACAAGTAAACAAGTCAATAAATAACAGCATTTTGCATAGTGGTGAATACTATAGTATGAAGATGTTTAGCACAGATGAACGCTCTTTTTTCTGAGTTCCAATTCCCCAATAATCTCTGGAGTTCCGTATTGATTCCTATCTTAGAATAATGTGATTATAGTCGCATTATTATATAATAATGTGATTGTAGAGGTGCTTCTTGGGCAGGAAAATCAGGGAGGTAGCTTAGAAGGGCCATGATTAGGATGAGAATTGAACAAGAGACAATGAAACCTTTGATACACAGACTTGAATATATTCTCTCTTTTTCTGATCCAAGAGGTAAAGATACACAAGGTAGGTGTTTGGGTTTAACTTTTGGTCTGGGCAAGAGTCAAGTTGGTGAATCATTGTGAAAGTTTGTGTAGATCTTGTGATTTTTCTCCTGGAGAACCCAGAGATACCCTGGCTTGGGTCTTACCCATTTGGACCTGGTGAAAATTGCCCTCAAGCGAAATGAGTGAGTCAGGGCCGGTGCCCTCCTGTGGAATGTGTTCAGTCTGCGTATCCACGAGGCCAATAAAAATATTGTCTCGGGTTGCCATGGTTCTGAGAACCCTGTGAGAATTGGTCTTGGAACGGCAAGCTGGTGACACAGCTGTCTCTTGCGTTTCAGGGTACTTGGAGACAAGGTGTATCAGGGTGAAATTACAGAGAGAGAAAAGAAGAGTGGCGAGAGGCTAAAAGAGAAAAGGAATAAAACCACAGAAGACAACCAGTAAGTATTTCTTTTCATTAAGGAATTAAAAATCCAATCAACCAGAGTATCACCATTTTATACCTTTTTGCCCATCTATCCCTTCCCTTCCTCCAAATATTTTTTTCTTTCTTATTTATTTATTTATTTATTTATTTATTTATTTATTCTGGGGATTGAATCCAGGGGCATTCTGCCTCTGAGCTACACCCCCACACCCCCCAGCCCTATTTTTTTTTTAAACAGGGTTTTGCTAAGTTGCTGAGGGCCTCATGAAACTGCTGAGGCTGGTCTCAAACCTGCAATCCTCTTGCCTCAGCCTCCCAAGTACTGGGGTTACAAGCATGCACCATCACACCAGGATCGAATGTTTTTCTTTATTATCAAAATAATAAATATACATTTATAATAAAAAGGAAAAAGTTTACTACACCCATTCCTCAGTATTTACTTCCTAGAAACATCTCCTAACATTTCTGTACTGTTTTCTTTGTAGCTATGTCCCTGACTTCCAATAGTATGATAGTGTTGTTTTTTTCTTGACTTCTTAATAAAAATAAGACATTATCTGTTGGCTTTCTGCTGTGAAAAAAGAGGATTTAGCAAATTTACAATAATCGTAATTTCTTTTTGCATTCTAAATTTTTATAATATTTTGTTTCTTCACCAATAAAACATTTAGACTATCCTCCACTCTTTCTCTATTTTGAATGATCACAGGCCTTCTTCCTTTTGCCATACCTCTCTTTATTTACTTCATATTCCCATCTTTTGTTTTGTTATATAATCACTTACTTTTTGCATTGTGAAAGTTATAACATTTAAATTCTAGTCTGTAACAATCCTTGCATTTCTTGTTTTGTCTCTAAACTGAATCTAAACATTGAAAACCAATAAATAACATTTTATTTCTTAAAAAAATTATTTACTTATTTATTTATTGGTACTTGGGATTGAACTCAGGGTCATTCTACCTACCCTTGGCCCTTTATTTTTATTTTTAACAGAATTTTACTAAGTTGCTGAGGCTGGCCTCAAACCTGTGATCCTTTTGTCTCAGCCTCCTAAGCACTGAGATTACAGAGGTGCACCACTACACGCAGCTATATAATGACTATATAAATAACATTAACTGAAGAACCACCTAGTACAGTAAGATTATATTTCTCCTGCTACCATAAAGGCCTCCCTTCCCTTGGCACAAAAGTGATCTTAGTATCTAGATAAAATGGTGTGAACTTATAAGCCTGATTTTGTCCATTAATTAAAGCTTCAAGAAAAGTAGTTTTCTAAAATCACAGACTGTCACAAATCCTACTCCTGAGAATGGAGCATATCATTTTTTTCTGGAAGACCTGAGTCATGTGTTCACTTTGATACAGAAAAGCAAGTGAGGTCCAGAGGCTCAGATAAGGGGTTTTCAGACACAAAACTCCACAATTACCTTAAAGTTATAGTATCCAAGAGCTCAGAACCTTGAATCTCCTTCTTGGTCCAGGCTGACAATGGTTTTGCACACAGCCCTGCTCTGCTCTGAGCCTGTCCAAACACTGCTTCATTGAACTTTTACCTACACTCCCCCTCCCCCCAATCCTATAGGAACCCTGGCTCTCTTTGTTTGATGCCTCATGGTACTTACTGCTGGGTCGTGGTCTCCTCCGCTGCCACAAAACCTCCCTTTGTTGAATTGTGGCTGTATCCCAAGTTGTTTATGGTGAAATTGTTCAGAATCATGCACAGTTTACTTTAGTTGGATCATGCCATAAATTTCTGTTTTTCCTGGAGTTTTCTAATTGCCTTTCTTATGAGATAGAATTTAATGTTGTCACTGTTAACATTGAGCAAGACACACAATTGATTTGAGGACAAAAGGAATAGCTAGAACCAAGTGACTGCAAACAATGACATCCATGTCACCTTGAAGCCTGGCCCAGCAATTGAGAGTTATCCCTGGTTGGAAGACATTCCGATTTCAGAGCTGATAAAACACGAATGTCTCTGAATTCACTGTTACTGCGTTGCAGCCTTGTTATAAAACATTTATGCTGGAATCTCTTTTTATTTTCTTCTGGTTGTTTTTTCTATTTCTCTTGTATTCCCTATTTTCCTCTTTCTTGGTTTTCACCTTTTCTTTGCTGAAGCATATTCTGAAGTAACTTTCTCAGAATGGGTTCATGAGGGATGAACTTTATGAGACCTTCACTAATATTTCGGCCTTGTATGGAATTTAAGGCCAAAGTAATTTTCCTTCTGAGCTTTGAGAAATCGCTCCAATGTCTTTTAACACCCAGAATCACTGATGTGCATCTAATGTGGTCCAATACCTTTCCTTTCACATGTTTTTTTTTTTAACCCATATCCTGAAGTTTTTCCATAATGGATTTGGCTGTCAGTCCTTTTTCATTCCCTCTGCTCAGTGCTCAATAAAACTTTTCCATCTTAATATTTCTGTCTCTTTTCAGTTCTGGGAAGAAGTATGGGAAGCCTATCAGTTCTCTTGCTCATTCATTCATTCATTCATTCATTCATGGACTTAGAATTGTCTTCCTTCTCTTGGATCCCCTTTCTCACTCCTATCCTATGGTGCCCTCCTGAACTCAGAGCCAGCAGTCTCTCTGAGATTCTGCCAAACACTTCGGGTCTCTCCTTTGCTATAGCCCCTTCCAGTATGTTCTGAGCTATGGAGTTCTTGCCCTACTGAATTCCCCAAGTGTTCTGGAAACTTTTTAAAAATGTGTAATCCCAGTACTTGGGAGGCTGAGACAGGAGGATTGTAGCTTCCCAACCAGCCTCAGCAACTTAGTGAGGCCCTGTTTCAAAATAAAATATAAAATTGGGCTAGGGGTCTAGTTCGGAGCTAGAATGCCCCTGGGATCCATCCTCAGTAATTAACACACACACACACACACACACACACACACACACACAAATGTGTTAGCCATTTGCCCCTCCCACTTTTCATCCTTTGGTGGTCAGTCTGCCATCTTGAACCAGAGAACCCTGGTTCCCAAGACTGACATCATTTGGAATAGCTTATATTTTATAAGCTTTATTTCTCCCTGAACACATCCACCAAATCAAGGTGCAAAATCCTAATGTATTAATTCGCTTGGCCATCCCTGTGAAGGGGAGAATGCAGTTAGTTCACAACGTGACGCCCAAGCTCCTTCTAGAAGTTCACCTACGTAAATGTCCCCTTCCCCATCGCCCCTTCAGTCTGTCTCTGGGAGGGGTGGGAAAGATCAGCAGTCTTTAAATTCTTCCCTATTCAGTATTCCTTAGCCCTTAGTAACCTTCCTCTAAGTGTAGATCTTTACTTCTTCCAAGACTAATTTCTTTTTTTTTTTTTTTTTTTTTGCGGTACCGGGGATTGAACCCAGAGGCGTTCTACCTCCGCGCTACACCCCCGGCCCTATTTTTTATACTTTATTTTGAAACCGGGTCTCACGAAGTTGCAGAGGGCCTCACTAAGTAGAAAGAGAGAGAGAGAGACAGGGAGAGAGAGAGCGAGAGAGCTGAGGCTGGCCGCGAACCCGGATCCTCCGGTCTCCACCTCCCAAAGTACTGGGATTACAAGCGTGCGCCACCACGCCCGGCTCCAAGACTAATTTCTATTTTTCCTGGCTAAGGATTCTCCATGCCATGCCGCTGGTCTCCCTGGCATGCTTGTTAAGAGACTATGGCAGGTGTCCTGGGGGATTGGGGGAACCTGGCTTTTCCTACTCTGAACCCTACGTGTGGCCCCTTTTTTCTTCCTCACAGGGAGAAGGGGACAGACCTGTTCAGAGCTTCTCTGGTGATTCCCAGCAAGGACAAAGCCGTCTTCCTCCTCAGCTATGAAGAACTGCTGCAGAGAAGGCTTGGGAAGTACGAGCACAGCATCAGCGTGCGGCCCCAGCAGCTGGTTGGGAGGCTGACCGTGGAAGTGAATGTTCTGGAAAAGACAGGCATCGCGTCCCTGGAAGTGCTTCCACTCCACAACAGCCGGCAGAAGGGCAGTGGGAGGGCCGAGGGTGAGTACCGCTTGCTGGGTGCACTCAGATTTGCTGGGTTCTCAGAGCTTCGACTGACTCCAGAGAAAACTGTAAAAGAAACCAGACACCCCTTAGCTGGCTGTGGTGTTACATGCTTGTAATCCCAGTGTTTGGGAGGCTGAGACAGGAGGATCATGGTTTCAAGGCCAGCCTTAGCAACTTAGACCTTCAGCAACTTAACAAGACCCCGTTTCAAAATAAAAAATAAATTAGGGCTGGGGGTGTAGCTTGGAGGTAGAATGTCTCTGGGTTCAACCTCCAGTACCAAAAAAAAAAACCAAAAAAAACAACAAAGCAAAAAAGAAACAGTGCCCTTTCCATGAAGGCTCTGGATTTTCGTGGGGCTTGTAAAGATAGTGACAAAAAAAAAAAAAGATGGTGCCCTGAACAATTTATTTATTTATTTATTTAATTTTATTTTTTGTTTTTGTTTTTTTTTGTTTTTTTGCGGTACCAGGGATTGAACCCAGGGGCTTTCTACCTCCGCGCTACGCCCCCGGCCCTATTTTTTTATACTTTATTTTGAAACCGGGTCTCACGAAGTTGCGGAGGGCCTCACTAAGTAGAAAGAGAGAGACAGAGAGAGAGAGAGAGAGAGGGACAGAGAGAGAGAGAGAGCTGAGGCTGGGCGCGAACCCTGATCCTCAGGTCTCTGCCTCCCAAAGTACTGGGATTACAAGCATGCGCCACCACGCCCGGCTATTTATTTATTTTAAAGAGGCAGCTTCTATTAGGAAGTTAAAAGATGTTTAAGTTTTTTTGACACAGTAATCCCATTCCTGGGGATCTATCCTAGGTAAAGGATCTAAAATACTGGCCATATTATATGCAGGAACCTGTCTGGTAATATTTACCAGAACATTACATCAGCCTAAATTCAATGATAAGGAAATTAGTACAATGTAGTGATAAATGCAATTCAGCACGTGATGGAGAAAAAAGACAAAATCATACATAGAAATTTGCATATGCAAAATTGAATATATGTTAACTATGTTAAATAGCAAGTTGACAAAATACTAGAAAGTTATATAAAATAATAATCATTTTATATTAGGGCTAGGGGATTATAGAGTTGCTTTCAAATCTGTTTTTACTTATTTTTTTCTGCCGTTCATTTAGATTTATTTCTAAATAAATAGACATCTTAAATGATACATATCTGAAAATTTGTTTTTAAATTGCAATAATATGTTATATTCGTTCTAAAATTAAATAATGAGGAATGTGTTCTGTAGATATGATTTAATACACAAACATTTTGTTTTATTAGTAATACTATTCAGTTTAGGTTTCTGTTAAAATTCAGATTTTTTTGTGTGGTATTGGGGATTGAACCCAGGGACATTCTACCTCTGTGCTACACCCCAGCCCTCTTTTTTATTTTTTTCTTCAAAACAGGGTCTTACTAAGTAGCAAAGGGCCTCACTAAGTAGCTGAGGCTGGCTGTGAACCTGCGATCTTTCTGTCTCAGCCTCCCACGTACTGGGATTACAAGCGTGCGCCACCACACCCGGCTCAAAATTCTAATTTTTAAAATAGCATTCCACTTATTGAAATGATTATGAAAAATTCAATGTAGTCTAATTTTAATCAGTATCAATTCCAACTAATAGTTCATATTAACTATTTACTTGTGTTGGGCTCTGTACCAGTAAGGTTTGATGTCAAATTGGATAATGAGACAGACATATTTGAAAATTGCACAAATGACAAGTTTTAGGTACCTGTGACATTGAGGGTGGGGAAATGCTTAATGTTAAGTGGATAAGTGGATGTGCAGACTCTGAATACACTGTCTGTGGCTGTATGGAGGGTCTAGAGGGGCCGGGAGGGCTTCCTGGACAGGGATATATATGAAGGAGGTGGGCAGGAGAGGAGAGAAATGACTAGACAAGCGGGATATGAGAAGCAAGGATTTAGCATGATGCAAAAATATTTAGGCTGGGTGGTGTATAGAGGAGTATGGGAAATACATTCCCCACCCACATACAGCATACAGTTAATGACTTGCAAATCCTCAAAGTTGTTCATCCTCAAAGATGACATGTTCCCTGGTTTTGGGTGGATCCAGGTCCTTCGTTATATGTTGACTGCAAACACTGAGCCTGACAGTACAGGTCCAGAAGAGAAAGCAAAACTATTGTCAAGGTCTCTGACACTCAGAAAGGGCACGAGATGCAGCACATCAGGTTATGTCAGTGGTAGTTATAGGTAGTCTAACTATGTAGATAACCATGTTGGTGGTAGTTATAGGTAGTCTGACGATGTCGATAACTGTGTCGGTGGTAGTTATAGGTAGTCTGATGATGTCAATAACCATGTTGGTGGTAGTTTTAGGTAGTCTGACTATATAGATAACCGTGTCGGTGGTAGTTATAGGTAGTCTGACTGTGTAGATAACCGTGTCGGTGGTAGTTATAGGTAGTCTGACTGTGTAGATAACCATGTCGGTGGTAGTTATCGGTAGTCTGATTGTGTAGATAACTGTGTTGGTGGTAGTTATAGGTAGTCTGTGTAGATAACCGTGTAGGTGGTAGTTATAGGTAGTCTGACTGTGTAGATAACCATGTCGGTGGTAGTTATCGGTAGTCTGATTGTGTAGACAACCGTGTTGGTGGTAGTTATAGGTAGTCTGTGTAGATAACCGTGTCGGTGGTAGTTATAGGTAGTCTGACTGTGTAGATAACCGTGTTGGTAGTAGTTATAGGTAGTCTGACTGTGTAGATAACCGTGTCGGTGGTAGTTATAGGTAGTCTGACTATGTAGATAACCATGTCGGTGGTAGTTCAGTTTTTGACTGTAACCTTGAAAAATATTACTGTGCCCTTGTAAGACTGTATTTGTACAATAGGGATCATTATCTCATAGAGTCATGGTGAGATTTTAGTATATGTATGCACCAAGGGGTATTCTACCTCTGAGCCACACACCCCCAGCCTTATTTTATTCTTTTATTTGGAAATAGGGCCTCACTAAGTTGCGGAGGCTGGCTGTGAACCTGGGATTCTCCTGTCTCAGCCTCCCAGGTACTGGGATTACAAGTGTGCACCACCATGCCCGGCTTCACAAGTTCTTTTGAAAGCAGACCTGTGTGTGATTAACCTTTGTCTCCCTGAAGGATCTAGCCAAGTGCCTTTTAAACAGTACCTCACTAATTGGGTGTCTTCAAATTAGAGAAGAAAAGCAAGCACATAAACAACCAAGAATGTTTTAAAATTTCATTTCTCTTTAATCATAATTTGGAATGAGCTAGGCATGGTGGTGTATGCTTGTAATCCCAGTACTTGGGAGGTTGAGACAGGAGAATCTCAGATTTGCAGCCAGCCTCAGCTGCTTAGGCCCTCCGCAACTTAGAGATCCTGTTTCAAAATAAAGAATAAAAAATAGGGCTGGAGGTGTAGCTCGGAGGTAGAATGCCGCTGGGTTCAATCTCCAGTACTGAAAAGAAAAACAATTGGAATGACATTTTCCTCGGTTTAACTACATAGAAGAAGTATTTTTTTTTCCAGGAGAAGAAAACTCTTTGGGGTTAGCAGGGTCTGGTAGAGAAAGTATCTGTGAACTGTCTGGGATGAACTCACAGGGGTCAGTCAATGTGTCCGTAGAAGGTTCTGGGGTGATCATGCTGCAGTAATAATGCGTGTGTTTTGCCTAATTTTCTGAGCCACTGGAATTCCTCAGAGCTGTGTACATGTGGTGGTGGTGTGTGTTATTCTTGGAGGGCTAATGAACAGGATTGTCAGCTGAAGTTGCTTACTGTTTATATCCAGGGCTTCTTAGTATCTAAAAGGACTTTTGTTTCCAGACCATTGATCTCTTGGGATCTGTTTATTTTTAAGAAAGCTGTTTTACTAGCTCTTTTGGACCAAAGCAGATACTCTGCCTTCTAGAACATGGAGATTTCACAAGCATTACCCAGAGCCAGGTGCGGTGGATGGATGCCCTTTTTGCTGTCCCTCCTTCCCATCTCTTTGAGCTCAGCTGTTATTTTTCCTGCAAAATGGTAGCCTCCGCAGCGTGAAACACAGGATGTTGTAATTTTTGTCTGGACACCATCAGGTGTTTCCAAAAGAAATCCAGAATCATCCCAGTACTTGTGAGGCTGGGACAGGAGGAGCACAGGTTCAAGGCCAGCCTCAGCCACTTAGACTCTATTTCCAAAAAAGAAAGGGGGAGGGGTGCTGTGGGTGTATCTTGGAGGTAGAATGCCTCTGGGTTTAATCCTCAGTAATGTCCCCCCCCCAAAAAAAAAAGAGAAAAGACTCTCATTTCTCATTTACCCAGTTCCCTCCATGGCTTCTTGGACTTGCTCCTCCCCCAGCCCTCCTAACTCTTGCCCATCCTCTTTGAGAGAAGAAGCATCTACCTTGTTATGGTTAGATATAGAATGGTCCCTTGAAGAGCTCATAAATTGGTGTTTGGAGTTGATGTAATTGAGTCATGAAGGTTGTAATCCCAGCAGTGGGTAAATCCATTGTATGGATTTACCTGGGTGGTGGCCTAGGCCTTTAGGGTGTGGCTGGAGAAGGCGGGTCCCTGGGGTTGCGGCCTTGGGGATTATATATGGTTTCCCCTCCTGGTGCTCTCTCTTGCTTCTAACCTCCATGATGTGAGGAGCACAGCCCATGTGCTCTCCCTCTCTCTGCCTCCCACCGCCATGCCCTGAGATCCGCGGTCCCCGGCCTCACATGGACTGAACAAATAAATCTGCTTTCCTCTAGGTTATGTGGTCAGATCTTTAGATTATGGCTGTGAAAATGTTGACGGACACATCCCTCCTCTCAAAGTCTGGCTTAGTGTGAGCCTCCGTCCTGGCCACTTTACACCGTTCCATTGCCCTGCTCAGTTCTTCCCAAACCTTGATGCACTTTCGAATGACACAGGAAGTTTTTATAACCCTACTGCTCAAACCTTACCCATGCTGATTAAATCAGAATCATTGCGGATGGAAACTAGGTGTTGGTATTTTTTTAAAAAAAGATTGCCATGTATGCATGCTGCAAGAGCAAGTCACTTTTGACCTGAAATAAACACAGTGACTTCTATTCATAGATGCTTATGAGGGGTTGAGGAGAATCTGGTTTCAAGTTTTATTTGTTTTTCTTTAGTCCCTTAACATCAGGACTCTGTCTTTTGTGGCCAGGTCTCTTTTAGGGCTGTATTCTTAGGTCCCTAGGATAGTGCGTGCCAGAGAATGGGTGCTAAGCAAGTATTTGTTCAGTGAACTAGGGAATAAATAACCAGTAGCAATGGTGGTGCTATTGGGGTTTCAGTATTCCCTGACTTGCCTTGATTACGTTTGCCAAATCTTGGTTCTAGCTCTTATTTTGCTTTGAAGAAGGGATTAGGGGAGAGAATTAATAATTCACCTTTGGTTCTAAAAATCTAGATTAAACCCTGCTTTGCTGGAGTTGCTGGATAAAAAATAGGATGACCAGTTAACATCTTTCAGATAGGTACTATGTACCATGCAATATTGGGGACATACCAAAAAGTTATTCATTATTTGTTTCGACTTCAGATATAACTGGGCATCCTGTATTTTGATTTTCTAAATCTGGGCCCTTTCCCTGATTAAAGGGCTGCTTTGTGACTCACCAGTAAGCCCCTGGTTCTGCGTGCTTCCCCCGGATCCAGTGTCCACTTGGCAGAGGACAGGGCACGGCCCTGTTTGGCCTCTGTGTGATCTCTGTGCATTTGCCAGGAAACAATCTGGTTGTTCTGTGAGCATTTCCAGCATTGTTCAGCACAGACATTACTCAGGTATGAATCATCTGGCTGCTTCGTGGGGTTTGTTTTGTTTCTTAACGCCAGCACGAAAGCCCACGTTCTCTTGCATGTTCTGCCATCGACTGTAGTTGGTCAAGGCCACCTGTGAGCGAGGTGGCCAGAGAGACCTGGGAGAGTGGCACAGAGGTTTAGGCTCACTCTCTTTGTTCTGCTAGTGGGGAGCAGCCCACTCTTCCTTTGAGCCCCCCACTCTTTGTTTCTTCCTGTTCCCTGTTGTCTTGGTCTGGCGTGTGACGTGGATGTGGTCAGTGTGCAGGACACTGTCCCCCCAGCTGTGGCTGGAACCAGAGGTGGTCTGGGGGACGTGACGCAGGTTACCAAGAGCATCTGCCACGCCCATCCAAGCACTGGCAGGTTGAGACTCTACTGTTCTCCTGAAGGGCTGCTCTGTCCATCTGCCAACTGCTTGCTGATGTGACAGTCATTTCATGTCAAGTGTTCGATATGAGCACTGTCCTAGAGACCTAAGAATACAGCCCTCAAAGAGACTGGCCACAAAAGACAGGCTGTCTTGAGTGCTTGACACATTCCTGGCACTGATTTGGAGGCCTGGATCCCAAAGGTGTCTCTAACATTTTTGCTGTCCTTGAAGAACTTAGAGTCAGCAATAGATTTGTTTAAAAAGATTTTTGTTGTGTTTTGTTTTTTTTTATACTGGGGATTAGACCCAGGGGCATTCTTACCTCTATGCTACCCTCCCAGCCCCCCTTTACAAAAATTTTTTTTTATGTTTCATTTTTTTTTTTTGCGGTACCGGGAATTGAACCCAGGGGGCGTTCTACCTCTGTGCTACACCCCCGGCCCTATTTTTTTTTATACTTTATTTTGAGACCGGGTCTCACAAAGTTGCAGAGGGCCTCACTAGGTAGAGAGAGAGAGAGAGAGAGAGAGAGAGAGAGAGACGGGGAGAGAGAGAGAGAGAGAGAGAGAGAGAGAGAGCTGAGACTGGCCGCGAACCCGGATCCTCCGGTCTCCGCCTCCCAAAGTACTGGGATTACAAACGTGCACCACCACACCTGGCTTTTATGTTTCATTTTGAAACCGGGTCTCATTAAGCTGCTGAGGCTGGCCTTGAACCTGTGGTCCTCCTGTCTCAGCCTCCCAAGTACTGGGATTATGATGTGAGACTACAATGAACCAATAAAAGTTTATAAAAAATTTTTTAGTAAAAAAATAAAAAGTTTTAAAGTGTGGTAAAAGAGCAAACAACATAAAATGTATCATTGTAACCATTTCTAAATGTATTAGTGTTCATTAGTGTTAAGTATAATCACGTTATACAACCAGCCTCCTGAGCTATTTTGTTTTCCTAAACTGAAGCTCTGTATGTATTAAACAACTCCCCATTTCCCCCTCCCTCCAACCCCCAGCAACCGCCATTCTACTTCTGTCTCTATGAATTTGACCACTTTATAGATCTCTTTTAAGTGGGAGCTTGCACTGTCTCCTTGTGGTTGATTTATTTCATTTGCATAACCCCTTCAAGTTTACCCGTGTCATAGTGTATGTCAACATTTCTTTCCTTTTTAAACCGGAGTTATTCCATTGTATGTGCTACCACATTTTGTTTATTCACTATCTGTTAATGGACACCTAAATTATTTCCACTTCTTGAATTTTTTTTTACATTTTTTTGGTGGCATGCAGGTCAAATTCAGCCTTATACATGCCAGGAAAGTGCTCTACCACTAGCGACACCCCCAGTCCATGCATCTTGTGACTAATAATGCGATGAATGAATATAGGCATGCAAATATCTTTTTGAAATCCTGCTTTCGAGTCTTTTGGATATACCCATAAGCGGAATTGCTAGATCATATGGTAATTCTGTTTTTGGTCTTTTGAGGATCCGCCATATCGTTTTCAAGAGCGACTGTGCCATCTTACATTCCCATCAACAGTGCACAAATGTTCCAGTTTCTTCATATCCTTACTGACAATTATTTTCTCCTTTTTGGATAGTGGCCCACCTAATGGGGGTATAGAGTTGACCATTTTGAATAATAAGAAAACTTCTGTAAGATTGAATCTATAAAATGCCCCCCAGTTTTTCTCAATTATGAGTCTCTGTTCTGCCTGCCTGCAAGAGGACGATGTAAAGGAATTTAACAGAACTCTCTTTTTTTTTTTTGCCATACGGGGGATTGAATGCAGGGGCGTTCTACCTCCAAGCTACACTCCTGGCCCTACTTTTTATCCTTTATTTTGAAACCGGGTCTCACGAAGTTGTGGAGGGCCTCACTAAGTCGCTGAGGCTGGCCACAAACCAGGATCCTCCGGTCTCTGCCTCGCAAGTACTGGGATTACAAGCGTGCGCCACCACGCCCGGCCTAACAGAACTCTCTTAATCTCATATTCCTTTGGGGCTCTAGCGCTGTTTTCTGCAGGGGCTCATGTAGTTCAGTTTCCGTAGCTAGTAGTTGAGGTTCTCAGTGGACAGATGATGATATCAGACTGAGGTGTTTGCATTTTTTTTTTGCACGCTCTTATTTGGTAAGTCAATCCAATATGGAAACTGAGACTCAGTACTGTATTATTTCAGGAAGGAAGAACATAGAATAAGTAGTGAAGAAAGCTAATTTGCTAAGAAATCTGGGTAAACACCTCTTAACTGTAAAATAATACAGTCAAATGCGAATCCCTTCAACTGTAATTTTGCATAATTATTCTATGCTGTAGGTTGTTAACATAGCTACATGATACTATTTCCCAAAAGTATTTAAAGCAACAGACATCAACATGGGAGGAGGACCCCTTTCCAATAAGAAAACTGTATATTTGAGACTTATGAAAGTAACCGATTTCTCCTCTTCATTGGGTTTGACCAGTTTTTCTTCCAATACTCTGGTGATTTGCATGAGTTTTGTCTTTATTGCTACCACCAAAGGGTAGTCGCTCAATTATTCACAGTGCTTTTCAGTGCCCCAAATTAAAGAAGCAGCCTCATTGGATCCCAGGTGAGCGGGTTACGTAAACAAACACAGGCAATTGAGCCCCTTTCCAAGGGGAAATGAGCAGGCAGTGTTTGTTTGGAAATCCTTTTGTGAAAGCCCCAGGTGTTGGCTTATTTTCCAGAACTGCAGCCAAACCCAAGGCCCACAGGAAACAGAGGCCAGGAAATCCCTCTGTCCATCGAGCCGGAGGGGCAGAGCGCCCAGCCGATGTCCTTGAGCTGGTCCTCTGCTCCTCCATCTTTTCACCTTTAGGCATTCTACGTGGCCGTTGGCTTCCTCTCTTCCCCTGTGGTTGTCTAGGAGGCGAATATTTATTTGTGAATAACATCCATGTTCTGGGATAAAACTAAGGACATAAATTTGTTCTCTCCAACCCTTATGTAATATGGTTTTGTTATAAGCCATATATATATATATATATATATATATATATGGCTTTGTTATAAGACAGAATCATGTAGACAAATCCTTATGCACTATATATGTAATAGATATAGAATACTACATGTATCGATAACTATACTATGTACATCATATAGATGATAGAATCATGTAGACTAACCCTTATGCAATATATATATCTAAAAATAG
>PVJS01043727.1:5903-17055 GCA_004027185.1 Glis glis | reverse complement strand
GGTGGCGCGCGCTTGTAATCCCAGTACTTTGGGAGGCGGAGACCGGAGGATCCAGGTTCGCGGCCAGCCTCAGCTCTCTCTCTCTCTCTCCCTCTCTCTCTATTTAGCGAGGCCCTCCGCAACTTCATGAGACCCGGTTTCAAAATAAGGTATAAAAAATAGGGCCGGGGGTGTAGCGCGGAGGTAGAATGCCCCTGGGTCAGTCCCCGGTACAGCAAAAAAAGAAAAAAAAAGAAACATCCCAATTTTAAGTTTTATAAAATGGTTACATATTTATCTTGTTTATTGTCTATTTCCCCTCACACCAGAATTCTAAACCCATTAGAGCAAAGATTTTCGTCCTTTTATAAATTGCTTTATCTCTATTGTACATAATAGGCACTTGGTAACTTTAATATATGAATGAATTCCCCAAATAAGGAAATTCCCACTATAGCCTCACATGCATAGGTGGGGAAATTGTATAGTCTTGCTAAGCATAGCATAGCAGGCAGACTCCCTCAGTAGAGTCCAAATCAGGGTCCTCAGGAAATTTTATTAACATATCAATTTTTTTGTATGTGGTACTGGGGATTAAACCCAGGGGCATTCTACCTCTGAGTTACACCCCCAGCCCTGTTTTATTTTTTAATTGGAAACAGGGTCTCACTAGGTTGCTGAGGGCCTAAGTTGATGAGGCTGACTTTGAACCTGCGATCCTGCTATCTCAGCCTCCCAAGTACTGGGATTACAGGCGTGCACCACCATGCCCGGCCTAACATATCAATTTTAGTTATGACTATTTTGGTGGCCTTTAATGACTAACTTGACAATTAACCTTTATCATATATAGATAAACATTTGTGGAGGAAAGGACTTATATTTCTAAGCAAGAGCTATGCCACTGAGCTACATTCCCTACCCCTTCTAAGGACTTATATTTGGATCAGACTCAGGCCATTGAAAAAACTAGCACATCTTGTCTCAGCCTCCCAAGCACTGGGATTACGGGTGTGTACCACCACGCCTGGCTTTTTTTTCTTTTTTTTTTTTTGAAACTGTCTCACTAAGTGGCTGAGGGCCTTGCTCAGTTGCTGAGGCTGTCTTTGAACCTGCCATCCTCCTGTTTCAGCTTCCAAAGTACTGGGATTACAGGCATGTGCCACCACTCCCGGCTGCTTGCCAATTAAAAAAAAATATTTTCCAGCAGCGCGACGATCATATTGCTAGCATCTGTTCTGTTGTTCTGCAGAAGGTTCAAAAGATCATGTTATGTTACCTAATAAAAGTAATTTTAGGTTGCATTGTATTTATATCTGCAAGCAAATCTATACTTTTTTAAAGTACATTTCAAGTGCATTTCCATTCTTAAGAAAATACATTGAGCAGAAATGCTTACTTAAAAAATCTCATTTAGGAAATCCTATTTTCAGTTCAGAAGTTTTTAAAATTTTATTTTATCTTATTACTTTTTTTTAACTATCAGGGGAATTATCAGATCCAGGTCCTGGCACTTTTGCTTCCTGTGGAGAATTTGACTGTCACCTCCCTACCTTGTCTTCTTCCTTCCCCAAGAGCTAGCTGAACAGGCAGATCCTGAATAGTCGGGATGGGATTGAAGTTTTTACTGTCCCATTATACAGCTAGCCTGAAGCCTTTGAAGTTCACATTATTGTCTCATGCCAAGATTCCGTGGAAGCTTAAGATGATTCATTATGGTCTCACTGTCACCTTCACCAGCAAGCCATGGGCTCCGTGCAAGTTGTGATTGATCTGTCTCATTTGCCTGAGTCTGTGGTCCCAGTGGGGATGTGTAAGCCGAGAGGTTAGCAGGATTACCTGTCTCTTGAGATCAGAATACAATCTGTCAAGGAGACTGGGCCTCCAGGCCAGCAGATGGTAGCTGACCTGGACCAGAGCTTTGCAAAGCCAGCCCATACCATCAAGATCCTTGCCCTCTTCCTGTTTTTTTTTTTTTCTTTCTTCTTTTTTAGTGTGGTGGTGGTGCTGGGGATCAAACCCAGGGCTTTCAACACACTAAGCATGTGCTCTACCACTGAGCTACACCCCTAGCCACCAATTCCAGTTCTCCAATGAACTTAATTATAAGGTGCCAATGAAGCCGGGTGTGGTGGCGCACGCTTGTAACCCCAGTACTTGGGAGGCTGAGACAGGAGAATCACAGGTTCATGGCCAGCCTCAGCTACTTAGTGAGGTCCTCCACAACTTAGTGAGATCCTGTTTCAAAATAAAGAATAAAAAAATAGGGCTGAGGGTGTAGCTCAGAGGTGGAATGCCCCTGTGTTCAATCCCCAGTACAAAATAATAATAAGGTGCCAATGGCCTGTGATTACTGATTACACCACACAGATAATCAGATGCCAGTGGCCTGTGATTAGTGATTACACCACACAGATAACTCAGCTCGGTAACTTTCAGATGTTAGGTGGGCCGTCCAGAACTGACATAGGCAGGTGGTTTGAAGAAAGAAGAGGGAGGTGGGTGTGGACATTCTCCACCAGCAGCTCAGGAGAGGTGAGAAGATCATAAGGACACAGAGGCAAAGGAGACAAGTCTTCCCTTTGGCCTAACTCTGTTCCCTGAAACCGCCCTATCCAGGAACTCACAAGCACCATACTAGTTGTGAGTAGCTGAAAGAGCTAGAAGAGTTCCAGCTTGCCCTTGCCACCACCCTCTCCTCACCTGCAGTGCACACACATGGCCTTCCCAGGGCAGAGTCACAAAGTCTTTGGGACCCTAAGTGACCCAAACTCAAATCCTAGAAGTGCTCCCTCTCCCACACGTGTGATAGTGACTTCTAAACAGCTCAGAATCCAGGGTCTCAACAGGTCTCTGCAGCAACTACTTTCCTGCCTGTGAGGGTGCTGCTATCTAGATCTGGTTCTAGTATCTGGGTCAGAGCAAAATGACTGCATTTTGGTATTTTGGTATTTATTTGATGGTATGATAAATGTCAGGATCTAAGCCAGGCATGGTGGCGCACGCTTGTAATCCCAGTACTTGGGAGGCTGAGACCGGAGGATCTGGGTTCATGGCCAGCCTCAGCTACTTAGTGAGGCCCTCCGCAACTTAGGAGACCCTGTTTCAAAATAAAGAATAAAATATAGGGCTGGGGGTATAGCTTGGAGGTAGAATGCCCTGGGTTCACTCCCCGGTACCACAAGAAAAAAAAAAGTCAGGATCTTCGTTCTTTGAAAGGTAAGAATTCTTACCATTTAAAACAAATCAGTGAGCCAAATGTGGTGATGCATGCCTATAATACCAGTACTTGGGAGCCTGAGAAAGGAGGGTCACAGGTTCAAAGCCAGCCTCAGCAATTTAACAAGACTCTCAGCAATTTAGCAAAACCCTGTCTCAAAATAAAAAATAAGCCGAGTGTGGTGGTACCTGCTTGTAATCCCAGTACTTGAGAGGCTGAGACAGGAAGATCGCGGGTTTGATGCCAGTGTCAGCAATTTAGTAAGTCCCTCAGCAATTTAGACTCTGTTTCAAAATCAAAAATAGTAAGCTGGGCGTGGTGGTACACCCTTGTAATCCCAGTACTTGGGAGGCTGAGACAGGAAGATCGTGGGTTCACCACCAGCCTCAGCTACTTAGTGAGGCCCTCACAACTTAGTAAGACACTGTTTCAAAATAAATAATAAAAAATAGGGCTGGGGGTGTAGCTTGGAGGTAGAATGCCCCTGGGTTCAATCCCCAGTACCGCAAAAAATAAATTAATTAAATAAAATAAAATAGGGCTGGGGGTGTAGCTCAGAGATAGAATGCCCCTTGGTTCAATCCCCAGTATCAAAAAAAGTAAAATAAAAATAGAAAATAAAATAGTCTGGGAGTGTATCTTGTAGGTAGAATGCTCCTGGGTTCAATCCCCAGTAACATGTGCGCGCGCGCGCGCGCACACACACACACACACACACACACACACACACTCACACTCTAAATTAGTGCAACAACTACGTACTTCACGCATTTCATTTGAGCACACATTAGCAATTCCCATCAACTTCAGAAGAATCCTGGATATGTCTCATGGGTTGGTCTGGCTGGAATTCGGTGCTCTGCTGCAGTTTTAGCTCTGCTACCTGGGCCGCTCTGTGTAGGTGCTCAGCTCCAGCCAGAGCTTCTTGCTGCTGCAGTTTTTTTTTTTTTTTTTGGTTTGTTTGTTTTGTTTTTTGGTGCTGGGGTTGAACCCAGGGGCATTCTACCTCCAAGCTACACCACCAGTCCTATTTTATTTTTTATTTTGAAACAGGGTCTCACTAAGTAGCTGAGGCTGGCCGTGAACCTGCAATCCTCCTGTCTCAGCCTCCCAAGTACTGGGATTACAAGCTTGTGCCACTACGCCCACTGCTGCTGCAGTTTTTTATTTTGTTTTGTTTCTGCCAGCCTGGGAAGAATGGTCCTTCCTGTGCCTAATTCTTGCCTTCTCCTGCCTGATGAGCCACTTTATTCAGAAAGCTTCTCTCGGGATCCTTACTCAGCCCCTCCCTCTGTTGGGGGGGAGATAGAGTTGCAGAAGCTGATTGATAGAGTAGAAGGGCTTTCAGCAAAAGAGAGGAAGGAATGGAGGAAGGGGATAAATCGGTTAGAGAGAGCCAAGAAGCTGAATGAAATTGCTGACTAATATCTGCAGCTAGAGTATTACACCCACATAGTTTTTTTCCCCCAGAACTTAAAATAGCTCAGTATACCAGAATACTCAGAATACTGAAAACAGATGTGCTTGGTTTCTTGAATTATTGATTCAGCAAACATTTGAGTCTCTGTCCTCAGTGCCAGGCCCTGCCATAGGTTCTCTTCCATCCATATCTTGTTTTGGACTGCTAGAAGTTCTTACTACTAGCCGGGCGTGGTGGCACATGCTTGTAATCCCAGTACTTGGGAGGCTGAGACAGGAGGATCACAGGTTTGCAGCCAGCCTCAGCTAAATTAGGCCCTCCGCAACTTAGTGAGACCCTGTTTCAAAATAAAGAATAAAAAATAGGGCTAAGGGTGTAAGCTCGGAGGTAGAAGCCCCTGGGTTCAATCCTCAGTACCGCAAAAAAAAAAGAAGTGTTTACTACTATTTCACAGTAATAGGGCTCAGCTTAGGCCTCAGTGAGATATGGATCAAAAAGGCACATTTTCTTTGCAAACCCAGACAGACCTGGGTTTAATTCTGGTCCTGCCTCTTTTGGACTATGTGGCCTGAGGAAAGTTACTTAACTTTGCTATCTCACTTGTGATTACCATGCAAAGCAACAGAAAACCAGAGTTTCTTAAATAAATTAGGAGGTAGGCAGGTTGGGACTAAGACAGAGGCTCCGGGACACCATCTGGGTCCACATTGGAATCTGTCTGCACAGCCAGACCTGATATTAGGCCAACTTTGTGGTGATAAGCTGGCCGCTCCATCTCCAGCATTGCATGCTTATTCTGAGCAGGAAGAAGAGTAAAGGTAAAGAACAAAAAGTATTCCCGACTGAGGTCGCCCTCCCCATTCTTTTACAATCCCTTGTACTGGGATTACAAGCAAGCGCCACCACGCCCAGCGTAATCCCAGTTTTGGGAAGGCTGAGACAGGAGGATCACAGGTTCGAGGACAGCCTCAGCAAGTGGTGAGACTCTCATCAACCTAGCGAGACACTGTTTAAAAATAAAAATAGGTCTGGAGGTGTAGCTCAGAGGTAGAATGCCCCTGGATTCAATCCCCAGTACCACAAAAAAAATTAAAAAAGAAAATTCTGCCAGTAGTCCCACTAATAACCTTCTTGGAGGGATTTTTTTTTCTGGACCAGGATTAGATCTGGATTACATGTTGCCTTTAGAAACCATGTCTCTGTAGTTGCCTTTAATCTAGAATAGTTCCTGCATCTTTCATGGCCTTGACTTTTTTTAGAGTATAGCATAGGCTAGTTATTTTGTAGAATGCCTGCCTATTCAGGTTTGTCTGATCCTCCTCCATGATTCTATTCAGGTTGTTCATCATTGGCTGGAATATCAAAATTTCTATCCTCACAGTAAAAGGTACTGAGGTCTGTTTGTCCCATTCAAAAGATACTAAGGTCTATTTGTCCCATTGTTATTGATATTACATTTATTTATCTATTTATTTATTTATTTGTTTATTTATGTATTTATGGTACTGGGGATTGAACCCAGAGACCTTCTACCTTTGAGCTACACCCCTGTTTTAAAATAGGGTCTTGCTAAGTTTCTGAGAGTCTCGCTAAATTACTGAGGCTGCTCTCAAACCTGCAATCCTCCTGTCTCAGCCTCCCAAGTTACTAGGATTACAGACGTGCCACCCTGCCAAGCTAGTGATATTACTTTTTCTTTCTTTTTTTTTTAATACCAGGGATTGAACCCAGAGGCATTCTATCTCTGAGTTACACCTCCAGGCTGGTATTATTTCTTATCTGGAAACATGTTCTCCCTAGGTTGCTGAGAGCCTCACTGAATTGCATAGGTTGGCTGTGAACCTGTGATCCTCCTGTCTCAGCCTCCCAAGTACTGGGATTACAGGCATGTGCCACCACACCTGGTGTGGTATTACTTTTGTGTGTGTGTATGTGGTACCAGGGATTGAACCCAGGGGCATTCTACTTCCAAGCTACACCCCCCAGCCCTATTTTTTATTCTTTATGTTGAAACAGGGTCTCACTAAGTTGCGGAGGGCCTCACTGAGTAGCTGAGGCTGGCTGCAAACCTGCGATCATCCGGTCTCAGCCTCCCAAGTACTGGGAATACAAGCATGAGCCACCACACCTAGCTGTAATATTACTTTTGATTAGTTGTTATAAAGTGTTGTCTGAGCCGGGAGTGGTGGCGCATGCTTGTAATCCCAGTACTTGGGAGGCTGAGACTGGAGGATCTGGGTTTGAGGCCAGCCTCAGCTACTTAGTGAGGCCCTCTGCAACTTAGTGAGACCCTGTTTCAAAATAAAGAATAAAAAATAGGGCTGGGGATGGAGCTCGGAGGTAGAATGCCCCTGGGTTCAATCCCTAGTACTGCAAAAAAAAAAAAAGTGTTGTCTGTCAATCTTCTCCATTGGGTAGGGATGATCCTAGGGATTTCCTACCTCAGCGCCACACCCCCAGTCCTACTTTCTGTATTTATTTATTTGGTACTGGGGATTGAACACAGATGCATTCTACCCCTGAGCTACATCCTCAACCTGATTTTATTTTAATTAATTAATTAATTAATTTATTTTTGTGGTACTGGGGATTGAACCCAGGGGCATTCTACCTCTGAGCTACACCCCCAGCCAATTTTTTTTTTTTTTGCAGTACCGGGGATGGAACCCAGGGGCCTTCTACCTCCGAACTACACCCCCAGCCCTATTTTTTTATACTTTATTTTATTTTTTGCGGTACCGGGGATTGAACCCAGGGGCGTTCTACCTCTGCTCTACACCCCCGGCCCTATTTTTTATACTTTATTTTGAAACCGAGTCTCACGAAGTTGCGGAGGGCCTCACTAAGTAGCTGAGGCTGGCCGCGAACCCGGATCCTCCGGTCTCCGCCTCTCAAGTACTAGGATTACAAGCGTGTGCCACCACGCCTGGCTCCAATTTTATTTCTTAATTGGAAACAGGGTCTCCCTAAATTGCGGAGGTCTTCACTAAGTTACCGAGGCTGGCTTCGAACCTGCGATCCTCCTGCCTCAGCCTCCCAAGTACTGGGATTAAAAGCATGCGCCACTGTGCCCAACTTATTTTTTATTTTGAAACAGGTCTCACTAAGTTGCTGAGGCAGGCCTCAAACCTGTTACTCTACTATCTCAGCCTCCCAAGTACTGGGATTACAGACATGCACCACCATGCCCAGCTGTGGTTTTGTTTTGATATAGGCATATTCACTTAATAGAGATGAGAGAATAAAAACTAGATAAGCAACTTGCCAACCTAATAGCATTGTTGTAAGGATTAAATTAAATGGTAATTGGTATTTTTAAATATCTGTCCCCAGTCTATAAGAACAAGTTGTTCTTTCGATCACTTTTGGTCAAGCAGCTAAAAGATGGCAGAACAGGGTCTGCAAACTTTAGCCACTACCCCATAGTTTTCCTTGGCTGATTTTAGAAATTCTCAAATCTTTTGGCACCCCTCCAGCTATCTGGCAAAAACTACCTCTCTACTGTATTAATCTATAGAACAGTTTGTAGGATGGTTCTGTTAACTAGAGGAAGACAGTATTTATTTATTTACTTAGTTACTTATTTATTCTTGTGTGTGGTACTGGGGATTGAACCCTGGAGCATTCTACCTTTGAGCTACACCCCCAGACATATTTTATTTCTTTTTTTTTTTTTTGCGGTACCGGGGATTGAACCCAGGGACATTTTACCTCCGAGCTACACCCCCAGCCCTATTTTTTATACTTTATTTTGAAACCGGGTCTCACGAAGTTGCAGAGGGCCTCACTAAGTAGCTGAGGCTGGCAGCGAACCCGGATCCTCCAGTCTCAGCCTCCCGAGTACTGGGATTACAAGTGTGCGCCACCACGCGCGGCTCTATTTTATTTATTTGGAAACAGGGTCTCATTAAGTTGCTGAAAGCCTCACTAAGTTGCTGAGGCTGTCCTTGAACCTGCAATATTCTGGTCTCAGCCTGCCAAGTACTGGGATTACAGGCTTGTGCCACCACGCCTGGCAAGGAAGATAGTATTCTGTGTATATTAAATAAAAACCAGATTGAAATTTGTATTTGAGCCGGGTATGGCGGCGCATGCTTATAATCCCAGTACTTGGGAGGCTGAGACAGGAGGATCACAGGTTCGAGGACAGCCTCAACAAGTAGTGAGACTCTCATCCACCTAGCAAGACCCTGTTTCAAAATAAATAAAATCAGACTGGGGGTGTAACTTGGAGGTAGAATGCCCCTAGGTTAAATCCCCAGTACCACAAAAAAAAAAAACCCACCAAATTTGTATTTGGATATTTTGCACCTCCTTTATTGTCCAAACAATTGTTCTCTTTTGGGGCAATGGCTATTCATTTATTCCCCAACTAATCATAATCAGGAAAGACCTGGGGGGGGTAAAAAAAAGAGAATAATGGCATTTGCTCAGCTTTATAAATAAACACAATCATGTATTTATTGATTCTTTGCAGTTTTAAAAATATTTAACAGGGAAAGGGAGCTGTAAAAATTTTTTCCTCTCCTGCCTGCCAAAAGAATTGGAATTGTAAAATTTCCTTGTCACAGAATCAGTATGAAATAACATGAAAATATAATACCAATTGGCAGCAAAACCTCACTTTATTTAACTGAGAGTTTTACATTTACCATGAAATAATACTGGTACATGGCAGGAGTAAAAAATGATGCTAGAACAGGAATAAATCAGGATAGAAAATCACATATACAGAATGATCACAGCTAAGTTTAAAGTATATACGTAGGAAAAAGCTTAGAAGGAATTGTAGTAAGATGTGAATTAAGAGTAGGTATCAGCCGGGCGTGGTGGCGCACGCTTGTAATCCCAGTACTTGGGAGGCTGAGACAGGAGGATCTGGGTTCGCAGCCAGCCTCAGCTACTTAGTGAGGCCCTCCACAACTTCGTGAGACCCGGTTTCAAAATAAAGGATAAAAAATAGGGCTGGGGGTGTAGCTCAGAGGTAGAATGCCCCTGGGTTCAATCCCTGGTACCGCAAAAAAAAAAAAAAAAAAAAAAAAGAGAGAGTAGGTATCCTTTGAGCCGGGCTTTGTGGTGTATGCCGATATTCCGGTACTTAGGAGACTGAGACAGGAGGATCAAAGGCTCAAGGCCAGCCTTAGCAACTTGGTGGGGCCCTTAGCAACTTAGTGAGACCCTGTTTCAAAATAAAAAATAAAACAGGGCTAGTGACATGGCTTGGAGATAGAATGGCCTTGGGTTCAGCCCCCAGTACCAAAACAAACAAAAAATAGGTATATTTTGATGGAAGGATCCCATAGTTTCCAGCTTGTGTGTGTGTGGGGGGGGACCACTGGGGATGGAAACCCAGGGGCTTCTACCTCCGAGCTACACCCCCAGCCTGATTTTTTATTCTTTATTTTGAAACAGGGTCTCACTGAGTTGCAAAGGGCCTCACTAAGTAGCTGAGGCTGACTGGGAACCCAGATCCTTCTGTCTCAGCCTCCCAAGTACTGGGATTACAAGCGTGCACCACCACGCCCAGCTAATTTCCAGATTTTAATTTTTTATTTATTTATTTATTTATTTATTTGTGGTACCAGGGATTGAACCCAGGGGCGTTCTACCTCTGAGCTAGCTATACCGCATCTTCTTTGGTACCATATCTGTTCCTCCCTTCCATTCTTCTTTTCCTTGACTTCATTTCTCTTTTCCTTTCAATATATGATAGGTAATGACATGAATTGTAGGAAGAACATTACTCTTATTTTTTTTTTTTTTTTGCGGTACTGGGGATAGAACCCAGGGGCATTCTACCTCTGAGCTACACCCCCAGACCACTTTTTTTATTCTTTATTTCAAAACAGGGTCTCACTAAGTTGCGGAGACCTCACTAAGTAGCTGAGGCTGGTCGTGAACCCGGATCCTCTGGTCTTAGCCTCCCAAGTACTGGGATTACAAGCGTGCGCTACCACACCCAGCTAGAACATTACTCTTTAAATCTAGAGAGTTTTGGATTTGAACCCTGGCTTCATCATTGAATCATTCATCAAAGCATCTACTGTGGCCCTAGGGATCTAGCAATGATTCAGACACACAAGAATGCCTCGGTGGAAGTCACAGTCTACTGGGAGGAAACAGTATGAGTTTGGAGGTCCTGGAAAGACTCCTGGATCAAAAAATGTCTGCCCGAGCCAGGCGTGGTGGCGCATGCTCGTAATCACAGTACTTTGGGAGGTGGAGACCGGAGGATCCGGGTTCGCGGACAGCCTCAGCGCTCTCTCTCTCTCTCTCTACTTAGTGAGGCCCTCCACAACTTCGTGAGACCCGGTTTCAAAATAAAGTATAAAAAGATAGGGCCCGGGTGTAGCGCGGAGGTAGAACAGCCCTGGGTTCAATCCCTGGTACCGCAAAAAAAAAAAAAAAAAAAAAAAAAATGTCTGCCCAACCAATCAGATGACTACAAAGTGCAAAATTATGCCACTTAGGTCTTAGCTTTTTGGGTCAGCAAACTTTTTATTTTTATTTTTTATTTTTTGGTACTAGGAATT
>PVJS01043726.1:0-16951 GCA_004027185.1 Glis glis | reverse complement strand
CCTCCTCCTTGTACTGGAGATTGAGTCCAGGGGAATTCTACTCTGAGCTACACCCCCAGCCCACTTTTTTTTTGAAACAGGGTCTTACTAGGTTACTGAAGGTCTTGCTAAATTGCTGAGGCTAGCCTCAAACCTGTGATACTCCTATCTCAGCCTCCCAATTATTGGGATTATAAACATGCACTACTATGCTTGGCTAAAAGCCCCTCTTTCTAAAGCTTCCACAGGGTCTGATGTTTTCTCTCATACATGGAAGCTAGAGAGGAAAATAGAAAACCAAAGGGACTTTGGATAATCAAGGAGAGAGACCAGTAGAATAGTGAAAGGGGGTCGGGGAGGGAGGTAGGGACGAGAAAGGGAAGAGCTGATGAAAGAAACAGTTCAAATTATGCTATGCCCATGTGTGAAGGTATCATTACCAATATCACTGTTAGGGAGGGGTCTCAGGGTGGGACCTGAAGGGAAACATACCAAGACTTTTGTGCATGTTTGTATGACTTTGAACCTTACTGTGATGTATAATCGCAATGCATCAATTAAATTATTTTAAAAATTTACTATAAGTAACCGGTTTGTAAATATTTTGAACAACTGCCATGTCCCCAATAAGAAGAGTTTTATAGTAAGACAGATTCCACTGGGGGGAAAAAACTGTTTCCTGTCGAGGGCCGAGGACTGTCCTAGAGGCACATTGAGATTATCATCTTGGACCAGCCCAGTTTGGATACATGGTATTTGGCTGGGTGGGATCTGTCAGCAAACGGACACATTCCAAGGGACCTGGTATAATCTTCAAGGTGCTAATGGTCAATCCCTCCTTCCCCTAGGCTTGTCACATAATTGCTGATCCCTGTTTGATTAATCCATACCGAAACCTGAGATAATTGCTGATCTCTGTTCGACTAACTTTTACTGCAACCTGTGATAATTGCTAATTCCTGGGTTTGATTAACTTTTATGATGGCTTGTCTAAAGTATCTATAAAAGTAAGGTGCTGGCTACAGATCACCGGGAGAATTTGCCATCTCTATCTCCTCCCCAACCCCCCGGATTATTAAATATAACTATTTTGCAAATTACCATATCAGACTTCGTGTTGTTTCGTGTGGGAAGACCATTGTTAGGAAGCTGCTTGATGCAGTGACCGTCTGTGGCTGGATCCACAGACTTTAGGAAGCTGTCTGGGCAGCGACCGTCTGTGGCTGGTGACCATAGACAGATTTGTCAGGAAGCTGCTTGGTGCAGCGACCGTCTGTGGCTGGGGACCATAGACTGTGTTGTCAGGAAGCTGCTTGGTGCAGCGACCTTCCGTGGCAGAAATCACGGAGTAGATCGTCCGCCGGAGCAACCGCAATAAGTGGCGCCCAATGTGGGGCTTGAATTCCATTTTCTCTACAACTATCTCTAAGAATTTTTAATAATTTGAAGTCAAAGGGATGGTATTCCCTTACTAATTGTTGTGGATTATAAACGGCAGGAGCAACCGCAATAGTTTCCTATCCTCTTTGTTAAATTTTTAACTTTAAAAAAAGTAGGGAGTGAAATTCTGAGGACTTGGTGCTGTCTGCCACTCAAAAGTTTCTACTCCAGCATATGTTGAGCTCCAGAGGGACTCTATACTCACCTGGGTCGCCTTTTTGTCCCCTGGGAGGCTGTAGTTTTCAAACTATTAATATGGTTGATGTAATCAGGTAAAAAGGAAGCAGATTATAACAAAGATGGAGCTATTGTCTCTGGTGATGCAAGACAGGTAGGGCCAAATATGACACAGCTATCTCAGCCTCTCCATTCACCAGAAAACCAAAGCAGGAGGCCCTGGAAACGCCATCAAGACCATAGGAATCGGAAAATAGAAGGGAATTGGAGAATAAAATGAGTGTTCTAGGATAGTGGGGAAGGGGGAGAACTGTATGAGGTGATGATTAGTGTCTTCTATAAAGGAAGTTGCTCATTTAAATTTAAAAGATGTCATATAGTCTTTTAAAAAATTAACTCTTTTCCTTATTTCTATGAATTCAAGGTCTGTATCAACTGTTATATTTCTTGAACCACCAGCTCTTTAGGATTTTCCTTTTCCCCATCGACTTTACAGTTTTCCCATCTGATCTTGCCCCTAGGCAAGTCATGCAATCCAGCTGAGATTTTCTAAGAATGAGTAATCTCAGTGAAAACAGAGATCTAAAAATATTTGCAGTATTTGCTCTTTATCCTTTTCTTGACAGATTCTAGGTCAATGGACATATATTGGTGTTTGATATGCACAAAAGACTGAAGGATAAGCCAGGTTAAGCAAATTCTAGAGTGTGAAATTGCTGGGAGGAGAAAGAATAACTGCAAGCTTACTCATTTCTAATTCCGCTTGCCCAGGAATGCTACTGGTACGTGTCATCCAGGCTTCAGGGTGCCTGACCCTTTTGATCTATTTCACCCTATTGCAATAACTCTAATTCCATCTAAATTTATAATTCAGACCTTAGTCACTAAATCTTCAGAAGCAAGTGAAAACCAAAACAGGATGATCCTGAAGTTGATAAATGTGGAGAGAAAACCTCTACACAGAAGAACATCCTCTCAACAGAAGAGCTCACGGGCTTTATGGAACTTATAAGCCAAATAATTCTCTAACGGAGAATTTCACAAGTATGTAAATTGTTTGTTGTTGCATTTCTAAATTTTCTTAATTTATCTTTACAGTTTTTCTTATCTTGGTAGAACTGTGTCAAATATGGTCCTCTTTTAAATGCACATTCTTTTTAAAATTATTTTATTAGGTCATTTTAATTTATATCTAATGAGGTTCAATGTGATAAAGACATACATGCACACAGCTCTTGGTTCCATCCACATCCTCCCTGCTCTCCCCTCCCCCTCCTCTCTCCCCAAACATGTTAGTGAGATTAGCAGTTTTTATGGTTGTTATAGAACCCATTCTCTCTCTCTCTCTCTCTCTTTCTCTTTACCCTCTCGCTTTCTCTTTCAAATACATTTTCAACAAAGCTCAGGAATGGAATTATATCATGTAGATATAGACAAGTTCTCTTATTGTATAATTTGATAAGAATCTACTCCTTTCAACATGATTACATGATTTTCTCCTTAATTGAAGAACTGTTCTGAAGACCAAATTTAATTATAAAGCTATGGGTATACTTTAGCTGTTCTTTACATACTGCCATCTAATTCTTAAACTTCTATTTTATTTTGCTGAACTAAAACCATTATTTAAAATTAATCTTGAATCATAGATATTGAGTCAAATTTATGTTTTATTACCAAATCATTTTAGATTTCCTGTTTTATCTGTCTTCTTGTTCATTTAAAATGAGAAAAATCTGCCCATACTCAGCGGTTAGCAGCTCCAAAATGGAGTGCTTGATTTCTTCTCCCCTGCCATGCTTAGAGCTCTAGGACCATTAACTCTTTCAAACTGACTGACCCACCCCCAAACTAGGTGTTAAGGAGTACAGATCTGAAAAGCTGCACAATTTCTATATACTCCCTGAGGCAAGCGTGCATTTCTGCTCAATCACTTCTTTTATCATAGTAGAATAATACCAATAGAATCTGTAGTTCTTATTTGTGCAGGCTTACTACTTCCTATATCTGTATCTATTTAGTCTGGATTTAATTTTCATCTCTCTAAGGGTACGATGTGCTCTTATTATTGTTTTTGTATGTCTAGTGTATAAACTAGAGTTATTGGTGGAACTTCTAAGCATGGTAGATTTTAGCTTTAGATTGCTAAATCCTGAAGAGTTTGTTGTTACATTGCAGTCTACCTTTTGTTGGAAAAGATGCAGAAAAAAGCAACTCTTTTTAAAATTTTAATGATGTGTTGTAATTGTACATGATAGTGAGATGCATAGTGATACAGTCACATATGCACATAGCATTATTTGGTCTGTATCCTCTCAGTATCTCTCTTTCCCCTCCTTTCTTCCCTCCCCCATCCGATTCCATTATTCTACTCATCTCCTAATTTTCACAAGGTCCCTAAATGAGGATGTCTTTAGAGAATAAATGGAATATTAATTGAGAGGATGACTGTAACTTGGTTGAAGAATAATTGTCTACTGTAAGACTATGGTTTCTGATTACCTACTTAGTTTGATGAGAAAAGTGCAGATATTACCCTGGTTCAGAAACTTTTGCTCATTTATAGGTCTCATTCTTTAGAAAAAAGAGTCTAGATCATGTGTAATTAAAATTGTTTATCAATGCATTCTTATTGTGGCAAGTAAAATTCACTAAAAACATCTTCCATTTCCTTCATTCTATAATATTATCACCATTTTAACATATTTTAAAAAATAAATGGATAAATGAATTCTAAATTTGGATGATTCATTGAAGGTTAGAGTTCTGATATGATAATTCAAATACAACAACAATTTTGTTTGAAAATCCTCCAAATATTTGAAAATTTTAAGGATTATTAGAATTTGTAAAGGTAATATAAATAACACACTCCCAAATAGCCTATAGATAAAAGAAATAAAAAAGAACATTAGAAAATAGTTTTAAGTGAATAAAAATGAAAAGAAAACTCATTAGAGTTGGTGGTATACCATTAGAGCATTACTTTTTTAATGAGGAAAACAATGTTTAGCAACATTTTTTTCCAAGCAAAAATTTCTATGAATCAGGAATATTTTATTTCCATATTTCTTGAAGTATCTCTGCTAACGGCTTGATGTATAATTCTTCCTACTTCTTATTTTTCAAAAGTACAGGCAAAACCATAAGTATGCATTCTTTTATAAATTAACAATGCATCCTGATGGTCTTGCCTATGTACTTTATAAGTTGAGTCATGTGTCTTTCAATTGTGAAATTTTAAATATTTATTTTTGTATTTATTTTAAAGGTCCAGAATGCTTCACAACAAAGATTAAGCATCTTATCCATGAATCCTTTGGCACATATAAGTGGAATAAATTTCATCATCTACTGTGTCATATAAACTATTTCTTCATATAACTTTTACTGCAATAATCCCAAGACTATAATCACTGGTTTGTACCATTTTCTCAACCATCACAATGTTGAAGCCTGAAGTTAGAGACTGGGTCCTATTTATTATTTATTCTTGGGGTAAAAACATGCATACTGATGTGTTCTATATAAATTAATTAGTAAGGATATCAGTATATGAATGGACAGATGAATATGAAAGAGTCTACACCATTCCACAGCTGAACACAGCCAGTAGTTTTCATTATGCCATTGTCAAATAATACCAATCTCCACCCCACTATCTTTCTTCTCCTTGGCATTCCAGGCATGGAATCTGTCCACCTCTGGTTATCAATGCCCTTCTTTCTAGTTTATCTGAGTGCGCTCCTGGGGAATCTCTCTATTCTCTTTATTATCAGAAAGGATTCCAGCCTGCATGAGCCCATGTACTTCTTCCTCTGTATGCTCTCTGTGGCTGATTTGATCATCTCTACTACTGCTATGCCTAAAATCCTCAGCCTTTTTTGGTTCCATGACAGGAAGATCTATTTTGAAGCCTGCCTCGTACAAGTATTTCTCATTCATTCCCTGTGCAGTATGGCTTCAGGGTTTATCTTGGCCATGGCCTTTGACCGTTATGTGGCAATCTGCCAACCTCTGAGACATAACGCCATCCTGACAAATAAAGTCATCCGGAACTTGGGCCTAGCTATTGTTGTCCGTGGGGTATTGCTCTTCAGTCCTCAGCCATTCATGCTCCGGTGGCTTCCTTACTGCAGAACTAATGTCATCCCTCACACTTACTGTGAGTTCATGGCTCTGATCAAGCTTGCTTGTGCAGAGACCAGGATCTGCAGAATATACAGCTTAACTGCTGCCTTCCTAACTGGGGGTTTAGATTTCCTGCTAATCTTATGCTCCTATGTTGTCATCCTTTACACTGTCTTCCGTCTTCCATCCAAGGCTGCTCGGCTCAAGACCTTGGGCACTTGTGGATCCCATGTGTGTGTCATCTTAGCAGCATATACGCCAGCGTTTTTCTCCTTCCTTACTCACAGGTTTGGGCGCAATGTGGCTCCCCATATTCACATCTTTGTAGCTAACATCTACCTGCTCGTTCCACCCATGGTGAACCCAATGATCTATGGCATAAGAACCAAGAGGATCAGAGAACGTTTCCTCCAAGTTATAACGTTTCATAAAATCTAAAACAACCAACTCTTCCCTGAACAAGTTTCCATGACTTAGGAAAACAAAATAACAACAAAATAAGCCCTTTTCCTAAAAGCCTGAATCCCTTCATCTTCCACTACTTGCTTAGGACATATTTGACTTAGGTGATTTATTCATGATGTATTGGACTCATAATATTTCCACTACTACATGACCTTATTGGTTGATGTTTGTTTCCACAAGACTATATGCTATTGTTCAGTTTCATCAAAGATTTGTCATTGACTTGTTATCTTTAAAATGGAGCAAAATTCCTTCCATTTGTAGGTTTCAATGAACAGAATTGTGTATATATCCTGTATAATAATACTGATGACTTTTAAAACCTTGGAAATTTAGATGGTGATAGGAAAATAAAGGTTTTCTGAATAGCCAGATGAAAAATCCCTCAAGATCTTCCAAAGTTTTCCTGAATTCTCTGTAACAAACTATTTTCTTTATCTAGTTAGAATTATTATTATTATTATTTTTTGCGGTACCGGGGATTGAACCCAGGGGCGTTCTACCTCCACGCTACACCCCCGGCCCTATTTTTTCATACTTTATTTTGAAACCAGGTCTCACGAAGCTGCGGAGGGCCTCACTAAGTAGAGAGAGAGAGAGAGAGAGAGAGAGAGAGCAAGAGGGAGAGAGAGAGAGCTGAGGCTGGCCGCGAACCCGGATCCTCCGGTCTCCGCTTCCCAAAGTACTGGGATTACAAGCATGCGCCACCACGCCTGGCTAGCTAGAATTATTTTAAAATTTCTAAGTAATACCTACGCTCAAAACACTTCCCCAAAAGACTTAAGGATATCAAAATTGCTCTATCATTTTCCTTTCTTTATTTCTTCAGTATGTTACAAATTGATTCTTTGAAAGTATCTATAGCCTCCTCTCCCATTCTATGATAATCTTGCACACTCTAATCCTATCTACTCCTAATCATAGAGAAAAACATTATTATGTTTTTAATATTTCCTTGTAATATTCTTTACTATAAGATTATCCCTTCTTTTCCCTTTTGTAAAATCTAATACTGTTACTTGTATGGAAAATCTTGTAGGACAGTCTTTTTGTTGTGTTTGTTTGTTACTTGGTGGTGCTAGGGATTGAACCCAGGGACTTTCTACCTCTGAGCTACACTCCTGGCTTGATTTTATTTTAGAAATAGGGTCTCATTAAATTGCTAAGAGTCCTTCCAAGTTACTGAGCTGGAAGTACTGGGATTACAGGCATATGAAACCGAGCCCAGCTTTTATGCCAGTCTTTAAGATTATACTTTCTTTAACATCTACATTACTCCTGATGATGATCAAAACAGCTTTCAAACTTGGTCATAGTAGCATATTTTACCATTTTTTCTGCAACTACAGTACTTTTCTCTATGTGTAGTTACAGAATATCATGCCATTTCTGTCCTTGAGTTTTTAATTTCTTCCTTCTGAGCAAGACCTATGGGGGTTTTTGGTGTGAGGTACTACAGGAATACTCTTAACTGACTGTCTTTTTATTTTATATCCTTTTCCTTAAAAGAAAGGGGATTATTGTATGTTTATACTTCTGATTGTATCAACTTGTTTATCAAACTCTGACATTGTCATGGTTAGAATGGGATAAAATTGTATATCTAAAATTCTAACTGTGGCCATAAAATGTAGAATTCCAGACTACTGCCTTTCAGGCCACACTACTCAGCTTTGAATCATAAAACAACCACTTAATATCTCTGTTGATCTTTATCAAGATACCTCTCTGTGACTGAGTGTCCTTGAGTGGTAAATGGAGATAATTTTGACACTTAAAATCTTTTTACTTTCTCATTTTTACTGTTTTCAGCGATAACACTGTATTATAAAAAAGTAAAAAGATAGTGCATCCTTAGAATATTACTTGTCATATGCCAATCTATATAACTAAAGGCAATAAAATTTTATAAAAATTCTACATGTAGCTTCAATCCTTTGGAACTAATTTATCATGATCTTTTTATAGTCTGAAATTTAAAAAGAATGATCCAGCAGCAATGTTTAAATGTTTAAAATGATTAGAATCCAAAGAGATAAAATGGAAATAATGTGATCAACTGGGGGGACTATTTTAATTAATTCTGATGACAAATGATGAAGATTTTCCAGTTAACATACAAAAGACAAAGATTTACAAAAAGCAAAATAATCCAGTTAGAAAAACTGGATTGATGAGTCTTCGGAACCACAGAGCCTACCCAGGTATACTTAGAAAAATGATGTCTTCAGTTCATGTTCCCATTTTCATAATAAATTTTTCTGCATGTGAATTTTAGTTAATATTGGAGAAGTATCTTCACTTATTTCTAAATCAATGATAACAGATATTCGGGGGTAGTCAGGAAACCGGCTACCAATCACATAATAATTTGCACAGCTTCTTACTTGAAAAAGACTCTTTCAGTGAATGTATACTGAAATTCTACTTTGACCCAGTCATGACAAGGATGAGAAGAAGCATCCACACTTTGCATCATGTGTATTTGATAGAGAGGGACCATTTGGGAAGTTGCATAAAATAAGTTAACATACATATTGAGCAAATAGTTTTATATTCTGGAATGCAGTATATTCTGTCAGAGGTAATATATTGTGAGAAAACAGGAAATAGGGGCGACTTTGGACAAAGTGATGAAATTATCTGTGGGCAGTGATCTGAAATGTAATGGAATTTTTTTTTCTTAAACTAGAGAAGGAAAAGTCCATGCAGAAAAAAGAATAAGTAAAAATAAGTCATGTAAATAAATAAAAACCCAACATGTTTAAGGATAGATAGTAAACCAGTATGACAGGAAGAAAATGGTTATGCAAAGAATGGTACACTTGGAGAAGGCAGCACAATTCAAACTAGCCACACTTGTTGAGTCCACAAAATGGTATGACTGTTTTTAGGCCCATTGATATTCTTTAGAAGACCATGAAATGAGACCATTATTAACAACTAAGTTTTTGTTTTATTTTTTCCTGTGGTACTGGGTATTTCTATCTCTGAGCTGCATTCCCAGACCTTTGTATTTTTTATTTTGAAACTGGGTCTGGCTAGGTTGCTGAGAGTCTTGCTATGTTGCTGAGGCTATCCTTGAACCTGCGATCCTCCTGCTTCAGCCTCCCAGGTACTGGGATTATAGATGTGCTCCACCACTCCTGGCAGGAGAAACATAATTTAAAACAAAATATCTTCAAATCCTATATAATTTTGGGAAAAAAGCACAATATGGGAGAGCTGTCCTTTTGATATTAGCTCATATTATAATGCTAGAATAGTAAAAATGATAGAAAAATGAACCCAAAATAAATAGAGCGTGTGAAACAGACTCATTTTTTCTGAATCCAATAATTATTGGAAATTGTAGAATTAAATGAAAAGTAAAAAACAGTTATTCAATTTGTAAGATTCCATTTGTTTCACAACTTAAGAATCATACATCTTAGCCGGTTGAAGTGGTGCACACTTATAATCCCAGTATCTGGGAAGCTAAGACAGGAGGATTGCAGGTTCTCATCCAGCCTCAGACATTTAGCAAGGTCCTCCCCAACTTAGTGAGACTCTGTTTCAAAATAAAAATAAAATAGGGCTGGGACTGTAGCTCAGAGGTAGAATGCCCCTATATTCAGTCCCCAGTACCACACAAAAGTATTATACATCCTAATCAAATTCAGCATAATCAAATAATAATCCTGTGATATGTAAATTTGTACTCTGATAGAAACCACATATTTAAGTATATATGACAGAATATAATGAAGGTTACTATGATAGAGTTAAATAGATATATCAAGTATTTAGAGAAAAAGTGTAAATTTATACCAAGTAGGAATAAAGGGAAGTAAATCATAATAAAAATTGCAAATAATATGAGATTAAAAGTAAACACATGTATACACATCTTTGGCATTGTCAAAAAATTGGCAAACTTACATAGTCTCTGCACTTAGGTGCTTATATTACAGGTTGTGCCAAAATATTGTTGCTCATCAAATAGGGAGAGGCATGATCACAAAGCACTTAAGAAAATATTAAAGACATGCCATTGGGGACGGTGAATATAAACAACTATTTGAAGGGTTTTTCTGTAGAAGTAGATGAGGGCAAGTGCTATCAGGTATATGGTTCATGAGAGCTTTTGTAAATGTATTGATTCTTTTGTTTTACGATGGGTTTAATAATAACCTGTTCATATGCTGACAAGAATGATACTACTGAAAGGCAATAGAAACTACAGATATACAAAATGGAGAAATGCCAGAGCAAAACATTTGAGTTGTGCCAGGTGTGGTGACTCACACCTGTAATCCCAGTACTTGGGAGACTGAGATAGTAAGACCATGGGTTCGAGGCCAGCTGCAGCAACTTAGCCAGGCCTTCAGCAATTTAGTGATACTTTGTTTCAAAGAAATAAAAATAAAAATAAAAATAAAATAGGGCTGGGGTATAGCTCAGAGGTAGAATACCCCTGGATTCAATCCCCAGTACCACACACATGAAAAATAATTGAGTTATGCAGATAGAATTTATTACCCCCTGGAGATGTTGGTTTTTGCTAAGAGCAGAGAGTTCATTCACAGTTTTACTGGAGTCCTGACATACGATCTCACTTTATGGATCCCAAAGGACCAGGCCCAGCTATTCACTCCAATAGACCAAACAAGAGATGAGTGGTGGTAAAGGCTGCAAAGGAGTTTTTTCAGTATTGCCATACCAGCAAGACAGGTCTAGCAACCTAAGATCTGTCATGGGTGCTATTCATAGCTCCAGAATCATAGAGGGGAATAATAAGAGCAGGGGCCAGAAGTGTTCATAGTCAAGTAGTCTTGGTCAAACTGTGTTCTGGTGGATCTTTGTCTGAGGTCTGGTTTGGTGGGGTCTTTTTGGTGTCAGGGGAGAGGATTGTCTACAAGTCTTCCTGTTCCTGGAACTTGGAATACACTGAGGAGTAAAAATGATTCATAGAATAGGCAAGAGAAAACATGGAGTTAGTTTGGGCAATGATTGATACAACTAGGCACAGCTCCTGTGGTCTGAAACACAACATTATAAAAGCTGTTGGATGATGGTCTGTTGATTAAGATGCCCCCATAAATCTTGAAAATATCCTGGTTACTCCTACCTTAGTATTTTCAGCCTTAAAAAGGAAAGAAAGATTAGAGCAATGTAAAACTAATTCACCTCTAGTACCACTATTTTAAAAAAACTTCTTTGATGATTAACATGTCTACCTACAGAGTTGAGAAAGAATCTGAGCCAAAGGTTAAAATAACAAAGGGAGAAAGATGCAGTATTATAAAGGTGAAGATGATAAGCTTTTATCCTGGTTTTAGTTACCCATCAGACATCTGCAAGGCAAAGTGCTTTAGCAATGCAGCTGCTAAGTCCCTGTTACAACAGTAGAAGGACATCAGTGAGGATGCATGAGCTCAGAGAGAGGTAGATGAGTAGATACGCTGAGGGAACTACTTCCTCCTCCCCCTCCTCCTCCTCCTCCTCCTCCTCCTTCTTTATCTCAGATAAATTTAAATTGAAAACTAGGAATAAGTTGGAATGAAGAAATAATTGATAAAGGTTTAGATTCAGATAACATATTAAATAATCTGGAGGAGACTGAGGTTATAAAAAAGCAGGAATATATATATATATGCCACATTAGAGTACAACTTAGTAAAATGATTATGAATTTTCCTTCATTGTAGGAAATATTTCTTTTCAACCACACTCAGTAGCACTGATTCAGCTATGTAGCATCTGTTATATAAATATGTCAATGATGACCTCTCTATATTGGCCCCTAGGTTATTATTTCATCACGACAGGCTGAGAATCATTAGCTTAAAAATTTCCTGTATCAATCTCATTTTTATAAATAAATAATTTTTTAAATCAGCTCAAATAAATAAAAATATTTTGAGCCATTTATAGCCTGCTTAGAGTATATACCTAATAAAACCTTTGTCAACCTTTGCAGTCATAAATAAATCCAGAACTATAAAGATCCAATGTTTCTGGGGTCCTTCAGGGCTCTCTAATCCACACAGTCCCCAAAATGCAGCTGCTCAGCATCAGCTAGCCATGCAAGCTCCCCTTCTCCTTAGAGTTCCCTACTCTCCCTCCATTATGAACCCTATTTGGGTGAAGGTCCTAGATGGTCCAATGCTGGGAGGAATTCCTATTGCTCACTCATTGCAAACCTGTCAATGTATTATCTAAACCAAGCTTGTGTGTATTACTGCCACCTCATGATCAAATAATTTTCATTGACCAGTCTCCAAATCTTTTGAAACCTCTCCAAAGTCACAAGTCATGAAAATAAAATCTATAGCTATTTGCATACTTAGTTTTTCTGATATTAAAATTTAGTAGAACTTCTCTCTTATCATTGCAAATGCCAAAAGTTATAGCCAAGAGTAGGTGACTACTAAATTAAGTTTCCAAAATGGCAAGATAAGGGCCTCAATTGTCTTATGTATTTACATTCTAAGAAGAATATGATCTAAGAACTTAGAGTCAAACTAGGTTTTAAAATTAAAAACCAACAGGCTGTAGTCTCCTAGAGATACTTATTTTCATAGCAAAGGGCTGGAGTGAGGAGGTGCCCCTTGGGTTTGTGTGGGTGGCGAGGTGATGGCCTCCTCTCCCTTTGGACACAAGGAGATCATTTTCCTTCACATTTCCTGTCTATGAATTGGGATGTTTGTGTAGTGCAACTGACCGAACATGCACATCACCTAGGCTACTGAGTAGGATAAAGGCAAGCACTATGTTCACTGTGAGAAATTTAATGCAAAGTCTATCCCTAATATGTCTTTGTTCCAGGATACCTGGTATACACGAAGTGAAATTAATAAAGGTGACCATACCCAAGAGGTTGTAATCCCTTGAGAGAGTAAAAGGAAGTTTAAGCCACAAGTAAGAGCCTGCCATTGTACATTTTGCTGGCTAAAGCAGAGTGTTGATTGGAAGAAGATGAGGAATAGCGATGGATTGTAGAAGATTTAGTACTGAAGGGAATGATGAGCTGGAAAGCTATGAAATAATAGGTAGAGAATGTAGGAAACGTGAAATTATAGAAGAATCCAAGTTATTATTAGCGATGATATTTGGGGTACCAAATGGGAAAGAATACCAGAAGCAAAGAGGGAAAATGACCTTCAGAGGAGAAGCAAAAGAAATTAAAAATCAACTTATTGACAACATGAAGAACTAAGAAGAAAAATTTTGGATAAGGTAAAATGTGTCAGCAATTGCATCCACAAGGAAGGTTCAATGTCTTATAATTCAGATCTTGGAGACAGAGTATTACGTATAAAATCATGAAAATAATGACACCTTCTTCAGAATGCTTCCTTGAGGTAGTGACATTCCATGACCTTAAAGTGAGTGCAAATACATGGGTAAGGGAGATGGGAAGAGCATTAGAGGCAGAAGCAAAAGCATGAAATCATCTTAAACAAGGAGACAGTACAGAAAGTGCAGAATGGCTGAGACTCAAGGACACTCAAGGTGAGCTGGCCAACAGAAAGTGATGCCCCAGGGGTAGTAAGATTCAAATCTTAAAGACACTTGCTTATCACTTTAATATCATCAGTTATAATCCATGGAATTAAGAATTTTGTATCAGAAAGAGTATAGACTTTAATTGTTGCATATATCATTTTTTTTATTTTAGTGATGCAGTAGTTAAGCAAACCAAATCTCGAGCCAGGAATATCTGCATTCAGATCCTGATGTAACCTTTATTAGCTGTAAAAGTTCAAACAAATTTTTAAGTGTATTAGTCTTTCTGTTTCCTTGCCTGTTTAATTGTGATTTTTATTTCAAAAGGAGAGAAGGGATTTTAAGCATTAATCTTGGGGTTTAGCAAATGATTTCTAAGGTATTATACTTTTTTCTGATGTATTCAGCAAATATATTTATATCAAACCTTTGGGAAACAATATATTTGTGAATTATGTTAAGGGATAGTTCATGCTTCTTACTCCACCTAAAAGTAATTTAGGTTTTGTAGTCTGGGACAGGTACCTTTATCCTGGAGGGACACTGATTCCCCAACCACATGCAGTCTTTATCCAGTGGAATCTGGAGTCCTCTATAACTCCAGCTCATGTTAGCTGAGCAAGCTCTGTATCTGCTCCTTATAGAGGTGGCTGTCTGGAGGACATCTGCTTTCAAATTGGGTGAGTGAAGGCAGAGATTCAGGACAGGAAAAGTGAAAAGAGAGCTGCATTCAAAAAACTGCATTTATAGAATTATCCTCAAAAAGGTAATGTCTAACTCTGAACACACATAGTAAAGTTTAGGAAGAAGATCACAAATATATACTAAGTATAAACTCCCAAACTGATATAAAAATTATGTGTGATTAGTTTATGTATAGAGTCATAGATACTCCAAATTAAAATTAAAAGAGCATTTGAACTGTTTGGCCAGGACAGTCCATGGTGTCAGAAATAGTCGTGAACAAAGAATGCCCAGTTTCTTCCCATTCAGCATTAGAAGTTGATCAATCATGGAGAGTCCTGTAGGCAGAAGAATATTTAGAAAGAAGGTGTCTTATTTATTGAGGTGATCAGTTAGACAGGAATAAGCTACAGCTGACATTTTCTCTCTCCATCTTATGTTTTCACAACAACCAGATGGCTACATTCTCTTAGTTACAATAACTATTACTTTAAAAAGCTAGGAAAAGGGTTTTTGATGTTTTCATCATAGAGAGAGAGTAAACATTAGAGGAGATTCAGAAGTTTCCCCTGATTTAAATATTATACTTTGTGTATATTCACCAAAAATATCACAAGGTACCATATTAATATGTATAAAATTTTTATGCATCAGTGTAAAATTAAATTTAAAAATGTATAAACATGATTATTGATGAAGTTATTTTAAAACTAGTTAATCTGCAGAGATAGAGATAAAAAAATAAAGAAAAATTCCAGACTGAAATATTTGGGACAAAAAGATTTCCGCTAAACATATGTCTTAAAACATGAGTGTTCATATGTTCCTGTCTACCCCTTCTTCACCCCAACCTGGATTTCTGGTCTGAAATCTAGAGAGACTAATGTTTCAGAGGCAAAAATCCGGGTATATATTCAGATGTCTCGGAACTTTTGCTTGTGTTTTAAATATGATTTTATTTAAATGTATTTGTGCATATTGAGTAAATTTATTTGAGCCTTCATGAAGTGTGCTTAAAGGGACCTTTACAAAGTATTAGAGAAATTAAAAATTCCCTGTGTGCTTACATCTTTTCATACAAAAGTCATAATTTATGATTCCATGAGAAAAAATATCAGATGTTCAAAAATCTGGTTGTCTGCCTCTCTAGGCATGTAGGAGTACAGATGAATAGGTCTTCTCTGGATTGATGTGTTAATCTGTTTAAAATTTGTTCTGGAAATTGTGAGTAGCTTTATGTTCCTCTGGAAGTGAATCTGGGTAATCAAGATATTCAAGTTGCAGCTGAAGCTGTAGTTGACTTGGAATCCACCTTCCATCGCTGTCTAATCTGCCTGTTCCTCGAGTCCTCTCATAAACATGACAAAACGAAGCAGAGATAAAGAACGCTACGGGAAAAGGTGGCAGGGACAGTTCTCTCTTCTTAACTCTTCTATCTAACTCTCTTGTATTAATCTAAATAAATATGAGAAATAGCATTTCCTTCTGAAAGTGCTTGGAACCAGCATTGAAAACACAATTAAGAAAAGGTGTTGGAGTCATGGAGATTGCTCAGCTGCATTATTCCTGTTAATAAGAATCATCCAGGGCTAGTCTTTGGGCTGGGTCATAGTAATTCCAAGATATGCTAGAGTTTCTAAATTAAGGGCAATTTAAGCTATGAAGGAGTCCCATGTGATAGTAGTAATATTAACTATTATGTTGCACAAATTAATAAGTCCATTTAAGTGTAAATAAAAGGGTAATCCTGCAATAACCATACAGAAAATAAAGTTCTGCTTGAGGTAACCCTGTGAAGAGTCATTGAAGAGATGCCATTTGAACTAGAAGCCAAAAGACAAACAGTAGTTTGACAAGTGAAATGAAACTGTTAGGGAAATCTCCAACACAACGGCTTCTGAAAAAGGCTCAATTTTTCAAAGTGTGGTATTTTGGGAGAATACAACCTAGCCCAAGAGTACTCAGATGCTGACTAGACAATTATCTTTTGGGATGACATTAAGGAGAAAGTTGAGATAGAGGATTTCTAAGATATTTTCCATTTGTAAAGTCTGATGGTTCTATCAAAAATTGGCTTATTATTGTAATGAGATGTAAATTTAGAAAGCATTATTAAATGTTAATTTTATTGTTCATACATGCTTAACAAGGTTTTTAAAAATAAATTCAGCAGGTTCAATACGTGGTTTACAATTAATATTTGTGTCTTGCTGCATAGTTTTTGACAAGTGTCACTAAGGTTTATTCTCTCCAAATGACAACCTGGAAAGTTTTCTAAGGTGATACTCGCTTGGGAATCCTGCAGATTCATTTTCATTTGCTTTCAGGTTCTGTGGCAATGACCTTGACCGATCACCTTTGCACTAATGAGGAGCGCTCTGCCCAAAGACAGACGGCAGCAGCACCATGACACCAGCCAACCAGTCTGAATTCTCTGCAGACACCTTCCTGCTGATGGGCATCCCGGGCCTGGAGCACCTGCACGTGTGGCTGGGGATTCCCTTCTGCTCCATGTACGTGGTGGCCGTGGTGGGCAACGTGACCATCCTGGCGGTGGTGAGGGCAGAGCGAAGCCTCCACGAGC
>PVJS01043725.1:0-16953 GCA_004027185.1 Glis glis | reverse complement strand
GAGAGAGAGAGAGAGAGAGAGAGAGAGAGAGCTGAGGCTGGCCACGAACCTGGATCCTCCGGTCTCCGCCTCCCAAAGTACTGGGATTATAAGCGTGCACCACCATGCCCGGCTTTATTTTTACTTTTGAAACAGGGTCTCGCTAGGTTGATGAAAAATCTCACTATTTGCTAAGGCTGTCCTCGAACCTGTGATCCTCCTGTCTCAGCCTCCCAAGTACTGGGATTTACAAGCGTGCGCCACCACGCCTGGCTTGTTTTTGTTTTTTAAATTGCTGTACTAGGAATTGAACCCAGAAGTGCTTTACTACTGAGCTACATCCCCAGACCTTTCTTTCTTTCATTCTCTCTGTCTCTGTCTGTCTGTCTGTCTCTCTCTCTCTCTCTCTCTGTGTACTTGGAATTGAGCCCCGGGGCATTCTACCTCCAAGTTACACTCACAGTCCTATTTTATTTTATTTTATTTTATTTTATTTTATTTTGCGGTACGGGGGATTGAACCCAGGGGGGTTCTACCTCCGAGCTACACCCCCAGCCCTATATTTTATACTTTATTTTGAAACCGGGTCTCATGAAGTTGTGGAGGGCCTCACTAAGTAGCTGAGGCTGGCCGCGAACCCAGATCCTCAGGTCTATTTTATTTTTATTTTGAAACAGGGTCTTGCTAGGCTGATGAGTCTCACTACTTGCTGAGGCTGTCCTCGAACCTGTGATCCTCCTGTCCCAGCCTCCCAAGTACTAGGATTACAGGCATGCGCCACCACATCTAGCTATCACCAGCCTTTTCTATTTTTATTTTGAGCCAGGATCTCGCTAAGTTGCCCAAGCTGGCTTTGAACTTTCAATCCTCCTGTCTCAGCCTCCTGAGCAGCTAGGATTACAGGTGTGCGCCACTATATCTGGCTATATTGGGTTCTTAAAAAAATTCAACATTTGTTGGGCATGGTGGCGCACGCCTGTAATCTTAGTGCTTGGGAGGCTTGAGACAGGAGGATCACAGGTTCGAGGCCAGCCTCGGCAACTTAGCAAGATCCTGTTTCAAAATAAAAAATAAGCCGGGAGTGGTGGCGCAACTTGTAATCCCAGTACTTTGGGAGGCAGAGACAGGAGGATCTGGGTTCGCGGCCAGCCTCAGCTCTCTCTCTCTCTCTCTCTCCCTGTCTCTCTCTCTCTCTCTACTTAGTGAGGCCTTCTGCAATTTCGTGAGACCTGGTTTCAAAATAAAGTATAAAAAATAGGGCCAGGGGTGTAGCGCGGAGGTAGAACGCCCCTGGGTTCAATCCCCGGTACCACACACACACACACACACAAAATAAATAAATAAATAAAACAAAAATGGCTGGGGGTATAACTTGAAGGTAGAATGCCCTTGGGTTCAATCCCCATTTCCAAAAAATAAAAAAATAAATAAAATAAAAATTACTAGATAGCATGTGAAAATCAAAATATGGCTATATCCGGCCACAGTGAGCCAGATATCTACAAAATATCACGTTGGCAGGTGTGCGGTTGGCTGCCTGCTCCCAGGACCCACTGCTCCTGAGCGCCATGGTGACTGCCACTCGTCACCCTCAGTCTTTTCTCCCTGCAAGTGTTTATACTAAGGAAATATTTCCCTGCTTCCACGTCTCTGTTAAAAGTGGGGAAACAAAAGCCAGACCCAGAGGGCTGAATGACTTTTAGTAGCTTGGCCCCTTCCCTGGTTTATGTCTCCTGTCATGTTCTCTAGACACTTGAGTTTGCACAGTGATAAAAAAAATCTTGTCTGCCTTAGGGAGTTTATAGAAGCAGGGAAGACATGCCAATCTAGGAGAATCTCTCACCCAGGACCTGGTGGCCGAAGAGGAAAGGAAGGAACGGAAAACACAAAGGCTTGGTGTGTTTAAGGAACGGGCAGGAGCACCTTGTGGCTGCAGCTGAGGAGAGGGAGCGAGGAGGGAGATGAGTTTGGAGAGCAGGTGCAGCCCTGTTAAGCCACGGCTAGAAGCTTCGATTTTATTCAAAGTGGTGTGACATGGATTCTGCTCAGTGCCTCCCAAGGACCCTTCAGGAGGCTCGGTGGCTCTTGATATTCACACAGGTTAGGTGACAGCAAGAGAGGCGGCTGCGGCTGCTTATCCCCAAGCTCTTAGTGTCACTCAGGTGCCCAGCGAGGGGGCGATGGGAACTCCCACTGGGTCTTTCAAAAAGGGTTGAGTTGAACGCCGGGCGTGGTGGCGCATGCTTGTAATCCTAGTACTTTGGGAGGCAGAGACCGGAGGATCAGGTTCGCGGCCAGCCTCAGCTCTCTCTGTCTCTCTCTCTCTCTCTCTCTCTCTCTCTACTTAGTGAGGCCCTCCATAGCTTCGTGAGACCCAGTTTCAAAATAAAGTATAAAAAAATAGGGCTGGGGTGTAGTGCGGAGGTAGAACGCCCCTGGGTTCAATCCCCGGTACCGCAAAAAAAAAAAAAAAAAAAAAAAGGGTTGAGTTGGGCAATGTGTTAGTCAGGTTTTTGTCAATGTGATCAAAATACCTGGCAAGAGCAACTTAGAGAAGGGAAGATTTATTTGGGCTCAGGGTTTCAGCGGTTCAGTCCATGGTCCGCTGACTCCAAGGCAGAAACATCATGGTGGGAGAGGGTGGCCAGGAAAGCTGCTCAGCTCACGGCAGCCAGGAAGCAGAGAGAGAGAAAGAGGAAGATGTGTTCCAGGGCACATCCCCAGTGACCTCCCTCCGCCCACTAGGTCCCACCTCGAAGTAGTCCAGCCAGCTGTCAGTAGATTAATCCATTTGCTGCTGATTCGGTAATGTGCTGCTAACTTCTCTTTAGTGTTTGGACAGGAAGGAAGGAGGTAGCATTTGAACAGGCAGAGGGAAGGAAGGAGCAGTAGTGACCAAGTGGATTAATCCACTGCCGAGGTCAGAACTCCCACCATCTAGTCATTGCTGAACAGCCCCACCTCTGAACCTCTGCCATGGGGACCCTGCTTTCAACACACGAGCTTTCTGGGGGGACACTCCAAATCTAAACCCTAACAGGCAAAATTGAAGGAAACTGGAGGATGGTATGGTATTCCAGATCTAGACACGGGGGGAAGTGTTACCCCCTTGGGCCTGGATGGACAAAAGAGGGAATGGTTACCAGGAGAGGGAGAGAGAGAGAGAGAGAGAGAGAGAGAGAAAGAGAGAGAGACAGAGAGACAGAGACAGAGAGACAGAGAGAGACAGAGAGAGAGACAGAGAGAGAGAGAGATTGTTCACAGAGGGCTGTACTCTTCCCATCAGAGGTCAGGAGAAATGGCCTCACTCTGATTTCTTTCTTTCTTCCTTTCTTCCTTCCTTCCTTCCTTCCTTCCTTCCTTCCTTCCTTCCTTCCTTTCTTTCTTTCTTTCTTTCTTTCTTTCTTTCTTTCTTTCTCTTTTTCTTCTTCTTCTTCTTCTTCTTCTTCTTCTTCCTCTTCCTCTTCCTCTTCCTCTTCCTCTTCTTCTTCTTCCTTCCTTCCTTCCTTCCTTCCTTCCTTCCTACCTTTCTTCCTTCCTTTCTTTCTTCTTTCATTTATTTATTTAATTTGGTACTGGGGATTGAACCCAGGGGCATTCTACTTCCAAGCTATACCCCCCAGCCCTATTTTATTTTTTATTTTTAAACAGGGTCTTGCTAAGTTACTGAGGGTCTCGCTAAATTGCTGAGGCTGGCCTCGAACCTGCAACCCTTCTGTCTCAGCCTCCTGAGTATTGGGATTACAGGTGTGCACCCCCATGCCCGGCTCTGTTCCCTTCTCACCTCCTGCTTGGGGATCCCATGGGCTACTGGAAACAAAGGGGAGGGAGCCCATGGGTGGAGCCCACAGAGTCAGCCTCCTGGAGCATTGATTAAGGAAGAAAAGTCCAGAAGGCGCCATTTTGAGGGGCAAGAAGACGATACCAGTTTACCACCCAGGATACGGGACAAGAAAATAGCATCCCTTACTGGGAGTAACAGGGGTAAGACGCAAGTGTTGTGTCTGCTGTATATCATCCAACGCCTCCAGTTGTGGATGAGAACAACCTGCTGGTTTCAGGGAACCCAGGAGGGACAACGCTGGCATCTGGCTTTGATGATAAGCTGTTCAGACGCCAACTCAGAGCAGCCAAGATGGAGCGAGAAGCACCTTCGATTGGTTCACTGTCCCTCGAGAGATGTCCCTGAGCTGCTATTACTGGAATTTGCAACTCCTGTAAAAAGTGGCCTGGGACATGACTCACCCAGTCCAGGTCCAAACCACTGCTTCCGCAGTACCGCCCTGTCCCCCGTTCTCCCTCTTTCTGCAGTGCAATCCGAGAGGCGTTTGTTCTTGGGGAAGAGCCCTGGGACCCGGAGCTAGCATCCCCGCCTGGCCGCTGCCTTTGATGCTGCAGGTAGCCAGAATTTCCTGGGTTCCTGAGAGAACACAGCAAGTCTGAGGATCCCAGACAGTATAAGTCACCCCGTCACACATCACATGATCTTATTCCTAGAGGGAGCAAGTTGAGCCCCAATGGGACACAACCGGGTGTCACCTGGATCCATGTCTTAGGCTCAAGTACAGCCAATGAATTCAGGACAGCGCCATGGAGCTGAGTCTGCTCTGCGTGTCTCATTAATTAACGCGACTTGCATGCATTGGGAGTTTGCAGAAGCCTGAATCAGATGCATTTGGGTTGAGTTCAGTCTTCTTTTTCGGTGCAAGCTTCTCTTTTGCTGTCTTTTTGGCTGTGTTTTTCCCTTGCTTGTACCTGTCTAAGGTAGTAATTTATCAGCCCTGCCAGATTCCATCTCACTGATTCAGTGGTGGAGTGGGAGGTTGGCCAGGTCACGGTGTGATTGTTATAAACGCAGTCTACTGGCTGACACATACGACCTACCTAGACTGCAGAGGCCGTGTGCTCAACGTTCCTCTGAGACCTTGGCTGGGGAAGTTGTCATGATCTCTGTTAACGCGAGATGCACTGTTCAGAATTTTTGCTGTTATAAACTCTTAGTTCACCTGGTGGAAGGAAACTAGGAGCCTTAGACCCAGATGTAGGTTTGAATCACAGGTCTATCCATCTCTAGCTATGTGGCCTTTGACACAGGTTACGTACACTCTTCTGTTAGTCAGCCCGGCATCGCTGTGACCAAAATACCTGACATGAACAACTTAGAGGAGGAAACATTGATTTTGGCTCACGGTTTCAGAGATCAGTCCATGGTTGGCCAGCTCCAAGGTAGAAACATCATGGCAGAAGGACAGGGCAGAGAAAAGACGCTCAGGGCATGGCAGTGGAAAGAGGAGAGAGAGAGAGAGAGAGAGAGAGAGAGAGAGAGAGAGAGAGAGAGAAGATGGGGCTGGGGAGGGAGAAGATACATTCTTCCAAGTCATGGCACCAGGGACCTACTTCTCCCAGCTAGGTTCCTTCTCCCAGTAGTCCATCTAGCTGTCAATTAAGCAATTAATCCTCTGATGAGGTCATGAGCCCTCATGATCCAATCATTGCCTCGAAGCCCCACCTCAGAAGCTTGCTGCATTGGGGGGACACATGCTTTCAACACGTGAGCTTTTTGGGGGGACACTCCAGATCTGAACCATGACATGCTTTCTGTCATGCTGCCTCCGTTGTCTGTCTGTAACAGTGGGCTTCTTATTGTTATAGAGATGAAATGTTATAGAGATGAAATGAGGTGATAGACGTAAATCACTAACACACCTTCTGGCCAAACATTTCAGTGCCCTTGTATTCTCCGTCTCCGCATCCACCAAAGCCCACATCTGATATCCTTTTTCATGCCTGAGGTGCACCCCAGGATCTTGCTGGCCCTCAGAGTCGGCATGAACACAAAGAACTTCGTTGCTGTTCACGGACTTCACTATTCCTGGTAGCTCCGTCCATGGAGTCACCAATGAGCCCTCACGAGCCTTCCGTCAGGCTGTGTAGTAGAGTGTGTCATGTTAGCAGCGCCATGCTGGTTTGGGGAGTCAGATGTTCAGAGCAAGGTACTGTAAGTGCAGGGGATGGGGGGATCATGGAATATGAGGACACAGGAGAGTGTTGGGGATCAGCGATGAAAAACTATGAACCTGCTGAGAATCCCAGGGAATGAAAACTCAGCGTCCCTCATGGGGCCGAGAGCACGGACTGTCAGAGAGGTTCAACTGGCTCCCAGAGGTCCCACATTAACATTGCAAAATGAATGACTTTCTGGCACTGTGGAAGGACTAGGTAGATGGACAAGCCAGTGGTGGCTGCAGGGGACTTATAAGGACTGGATTCCTGCTCAAATGACATTTAGTAGGGAAGGCCTTCTTGCCCTTTGATGATTCACCGATGTTCTCTCAGTCCTCTTGAGCTGCACGCCCGGTCTCCCACAGGGCTTTTTACTGTACTGAATAATTACTGCACACATCCTTTGTATATTGTTTGTCTCATCCCTTAGGATACAAGCCCCACAAGGAGAGGGACGTTGTCTCTTTTGTCTCTGCAGCATCTCCAGCATGTGGAGCTTGGTACAACTCAGAGACTCAGTAAATAGATCTGGATTAATGATTGACTACATGAGCGTTATGAAAGAGATGGACGGGGACAAGATGGCCCGGGGAAAAGGCCTGCCATGGTTCTCAAACTTAGGAGGCCTCAGACTCACTGAGGCCTGGGTTAGAATGCAGATTCCCTGGCTCCACTTCTCATCTGCTAACTCAGAGTCTGCAGGGTGGAAGCCGGGAATCTGCATTGGCCAGCAATCGGGTGGTTTGCTTGTAGATGTTTTGAGGATCATGCAGAGAAATAGTGGACTTTCCTTGTAGAAACTGATGGATTCTCCCTGTGATATCTCCTCTCTGCTTATCTCAGAATCGCTTTGCGACAGCCAAGCACTACATTTAGCAGCTCCTCGCATCTTCTTAGATCGTCTTGGTGAAGCCCACCCAAAATAAATGGATGGAAAGAAAGAGATAACTTCCTTCAAACTGCTCCATTCAAAACTGATGCTCCAAGCTGGGCGTGGTGGCGCACACTTGTAATCCCAGTACTTGGGAGGCTGAGACTGGAGGATCCGGGTTCATGGCCAGCCTCAGCTACTTAGTGAGGCCCTCTGCAACTTAGTAAGACTCTGTTTCAAAATAAAGAATAAAAAAAATGGGTCTGGGGGTGGAACTCAGAGGTAGAATGCCCCTGGGTTTAATCCCTAGTACTGCCAAATAAACAAAAAACAAAAAACAAAACAAAACAAAAAGACTGATGCTCCAGGCCTCCCAAAACACGGTTTCCAAAACCTTTTACTTGCTGGTACACTATAAAAATACTTTCTGCAGCTGGGCGTGGTGGCGCATGCTTGTAATCCCAGTACTTGGGAGGCTGAGACAGGAGGATCGCAGGTTCGCGGCCAGTCTCAGCTATTTAGTGAGGCCACAACTTAGTGAGACCCTGTTTCCAAATAAAAAATAAAAATAGGGCTGGGGGTGTAGCTCAGAGGTAGAACGCCCCTGAGTTCAATCCTTAGTACCACACACACACACACACACACACACACAGAAACAACTTTCTACCTTCAACTGTGTAATGTTACCTAATAGTCTCTGGTCTCTTGTTTCTAAATGATTCTCTGTGTTGGAATTGCTCAATTTAGAGAAGAAACTTCAAGGACAGGGATTGGAACTTCTATTTTCGTGCCAGCTGTTCTATTAATGCTCTTAACTCATTGACCAATTAGGAGCCACAGCTGGGCCCTGAGTAAGAGCTTAAACGTGAAAACGATGACGAGGCAACCCTAGCAGCAGCTCGTTGGAGATTTAGCCTTCAGTTTTCTCCCTTTTCCTGAGACCCATGACTTGGTGTAAGGAAAGAGGAATTTTCCTATTGTTATGTAACCTCCATTTTTTTCTCCCATTCTTTTTCTTTCCTGATATCAACATTATCTGTCCCTAAAGGACTTTACTCAGTTAGCCTCAGGAAATCTATGGCCACGGTAAATGCTTAAGTGGACACGGAGAGGTTGGGTTTGCAGGGAGGGCAAAAGGGGGAACTAACATGTTTTCCTCTGCTGACCTCCTGCACGTCTACGGCGGATGCTGGTAAGACAGGTGGCTCTGACCCACTGGATTTGTGACAATGCTGTCTTACTCCTGTGTCCGTCACTGATGATGCAGGCAGTTGTGGAAGAGCGGACAGAGGACCACCATGCCTGGATGGAGCTGTGATGGTGATGATGGTGGTGGTGATGATGGAGGTGATGGTGGTGGTGGAGGGGATAGTGATGATGGTGGTGATGGTGATGATGATGATGATGATGGTGATGATAGTGATGATGATGGTGGTGGTGGTGATGGTGATGATGATGATGATGATGGTGATGATGATGGTAATGGTGATGGAGATGATGGTGGTGATGGTGATGATGGTGATGGTGATGATGATGAGGATGGTGATGGTGGTGGTGATAGTGATGATGATGGTGGTGGTGGTGATGGTGATGATAATAACAGTAATGGTGATGGTGATGATGGTGGTGATGGTGATGGTGATGATGAAGATGGTGGTGATGGTGGTGATAGTGATTATGATGATAATGGTGATGATGATGGTAATGGTGATGGTGATGGTGGTGGTGATGGTGATGATGCTGATGATCAGTGATGATGGTGGTGGTGATGGTGGTGGTGATGATGGTGATGATGGTGATGATGATAGTGGTGATGATGATGGTGGTGGTGGTGATGGTGTTGAGATAATGGAGATGGTGATGATGGTGATGGTGATGATGGTGGTGATGGTGGTGATGGTGGTGATGGTGGTGATGGTGATGGTGATGATGATGGTGATGGTGATGATGATGAGGATGGTGGTGGTGGTGGTGATAGTGATGATGATAATGGTGATGATGATGGTGATGGTGGTGGTGATGATGGTGATGGTGATGATGGTGGTGATGATGGTGGTGATGGTGGTGGTGATAATGGTGATGGTGATGGTGGTGATGGTGATGATGGTGGTGATAATGGTGATGGTGATGATGGTAGTGATGGTGATGATGGTGATGGTGATGGTGGTGGTGATGATGGTGATGGTGATGATTATGAGAATGATGATGGGGGTGGTGATAGTGATGATGGTGGCAGTGGTGGTGTGTGTGTATCTATGCATGTGTGTTACAGCAAATAATTATATATTTTATTAAAATTATTCTGACAATTCTTTAGCTCTTCTTCCAGCCCCTAACCCCAAAACACTCCTGTCTTTCCTTTCTGTGTCATTGACCCCCCATACCCCCAGTGTCCTTGTTTTGAATCCTAGAAGCCCACATTCATCTTGCTCACTGGCAGGAATTTGCCACATCCCACAGACTCTACCCCAGCGCCTCTCTCACAAGCATCTCGCCTCTATCACAAGCGTCTCTCTCCTGTTCTTTTTGTTTCCACACTAATCTGATCTGCAGAATTCCCCAGACTGCAGCCCTCCCCCACTCACCCTACATATCACGGATGGTCTAAGCTTCCTACATCAGCAAGTTGGTTTCAACCATTTCCAATTCACCCACTGTAGAGATACATCATACTGTAGTTTGGACAAGTGTGCCCTAAAAGCCCACGTGTTAAAGGCTTGGCCACCAGCTTGTGCACACCTGTAACCCTAGTATTTAGGAACCTTTAGGAGGCAGGGCCTAGTGGAAGGAAGTTAGACCATTCACATGCTCTTGAACGGGGTTCTCTCTCTCTCTTCCTCTCTTTCTCTCTGCTTCCCAGTGACCAAGTGGTGACCAGCTTCCTCCAACACGTGTTCCCACAGCAAGTCCAAATCAACAGGGACAAAGAACATGGATCGAACCCTCTGAGACCACGAGCCAAGACAGACCTTTCCTCCTTTTAAAGTTATCTCAGGTGTTTTCTCATAGTAACAGAAAAATGACTAATACAGTATACAAACTCATTAGCCTGACTGCCAAGACCTTCCGCAAAATAAGCCCCAACCCGCCAGGCGTGGTGGCGCACGCTTGTCATCCAAGTACTTGGGAGGCTGAGACCGGAGGATCCGGGTTCGCGGCCAGCCTCAGCTACTTAGTGAGGCCCTCCGCAACTTAGTGAGACCCTGTTTCAAAATAAAGAATAAAAAATAGGGCTGAGGGTGTAGCTCGGAGGTAGAATGCCCCTGGGTTCAATCCCCAGCACTGCAAAAAAAAAAAAAAAAAAAAAAAGCCCAACACACCTGGCTGCTTCTTTTCTGCTGGAATTTTCCTGCTTCATGGTCTGTGCTCAGGTGGTTCTCTACGCCCAGGAATGCCTTCCTTTAGTAATTTGTGTCTATAGACTTCTTTTTTTCTCTCTTTTTGGTAACTAGGAATTGAACCCAGGGGCATTCTACCTCTGAGCTACACCGCCAGCCAATTTTTATTTATTTTTTATTTATTTATTTATTTATTTATTTTTTTTGCGGTACCAAGGGATTGAACCCAGGGGCATCCTATGAGCTCCATCCCCAGCCCTATTTTTTATTCTTTATTATTATTTTTTTTTTTGCGGTACTGGGGATTGAACCCAGGGGCGTTCTACCTCCCAGCTACACCCCCGGCCCTATTTTTTATACTTTATTTTGAAATTGGGTCTCACGAAGTTGCGGAGGGCCTCACTAAGTAGCTGAGGCTGGCCGCGAACCCCGATCCTCTGGTCTCAGCCTCCCAAGTACTGGGATTACAAGCGTGAGCCATCAGGCCTGACTTTATTCTTTATTTTGAAACAGGGTCTCACTAAGTTGCGGAGGCCTCACTAAGTAGCTGAGGCTGGCTGCGAACCCGGATCCTCCTGTCTCAGCCTTCCAAGTACTGGGATGACAAGTGTGTGCCACCATGCCTGGTTTATTTATTTTTTTAAATTTTGAAACAGGGTCTCGCTAAGTTGCTGAGGGTGGCCTCGAACCTGTGATCCTCCTATCTCAGCCTCCCAAGTACTGGGATGACAGGTGTGCACCACCACGCCTGGCTAATAGACATCATGCTCGCTATGTGAGGCCCCGCCGAGGGCCCTGGAGTTTAGCACATCTTCCTTGGTGTTCCAGGCCGAGTGTGAGGTGCTGGGGAATCAGACACATAAAGCAGAGCGCTGCTCTCAGAGGAGCCCACGCTCCAGCAGGGAGAGGCGGGCAGCAGCAGAGAATTCGAGTTTAAGAATCCGATTTCTGTAAGCCGGGCGTGGTGACGCACGCTTGTAATCCCAGTACTTTGGGAGGCGGAGACCGGAGGATCCGGATTCGCGGCCAGCCTCAGCTCTCTCTCTCTCTCTCTCTCCCTGTCTCTCTCTCTCTCTACCTAGTGAGGCCCTCCGCAACTTCGTGAGACCCGGTTTCAAAATAAAGTATAAAAAAATAGGGCTGGGGGTGTAGCGTGGAGGTAGAACGCCCCTGGGTTCAATCCCCGGTACCGCGAAAAAAAAAAAAAAAGAATCCGATTTCTGTAGAGGTGCAGAGATGGGCACCCGACGCAGACTGTTTTTGTGGGGTGGCGCTGATGGCAAGGTAGGAAAGGCGTTGCAGGGGAAGTAACACTTGGGCTGAGTCCTGAGGGGCAGGCAAAAGTCGGGTGAAGATGGGAGGGCGGGGTCCAAGCTGAAGAGAGAGGCAGAGCAACCAGGAGAGGACGCGGTACCAGCCGGCCACAGCTCCACGAAGAGGCGCGGCCTGCTGCTCAGACACCCGGTGGTCTCTGGACAGGCTGTGCAGAGACAACCACGTCTCAGAGTGTGTCAGCGAGGACAGAGGAAGAGAGAGGGAGTCCCCTTGGCTTCCTCACTGATCAAAGTTTATCCCATGGAGAATTAAGTCTTTATACTTAGACTAGCGTCGTTGGGAAGCTGCTGGGGATCCAGGGCCCAGCCCCAAGTCTGGATTTGACGGGGAAGAACAAAATCTCCCCGGATCCGGTGCGGTCACACACTTAGGCGCCAAGATGCCACGGCCTTTGTCCTGGCGAGGGCGATGACAGTCGTACTGACCCCAGCGTCACCCCCATGGGAGGGGAGAAGGCCAGCAGAGTCAGGGGAGGCTCAGGTGTCTGGGCTTCCCAGGAGGGGGAGCATTGACGGCGACTGATACAACCCACCCCTTGAACTTCTCCGCTGTGCTTAGGCCTTCCCATGATACCCAGCTTCCAGATGACAACATCTGGCTCAGTTCATGGGGAAACAAAGCTACCACGTGCAGGATGGGTTTGAGGAGGGCAAGTTGAGGAGCAGAGAGACTAGCGAGGAGGCTACTGCAGTGGTCTTAGCGAGAGATCGTGAGCATCTTCCTAGGAGAGCGGCCGCAACAACGGGAAGGAGGCGAAGAACCCGAGGACCATCTGGGCGAGGAGACGAGCAATGCTGGGTGGCTGACGGAGGTCATGGTGCGAATGCGGTGTGTCCCCTGAACCCCTGTTGAAATTTCATCCCCACTGCTAGGTGTTCAGAGAGTAAACAATCCGATGGTGGTGTTTAGAGGTAGGAGGATTACGTAAGACCATCCAGGTGGAACTTGCATGATTGAGTCCTGGTGACTTTATTTTATTTATTTATTTTGTGGCACCAGGGGCATTCTACCTCTCAGCTACACCCCCAGCTCTTTTTGTTATTATTATTTTTTTTTGCGGTACCGGGGATTGAACCCAGGGGCGTTCTACCTCCGCGCTACACCCCCGGCCCTATTTTTTATACTTTATTTTGAAACCGGGTCTCATGAAGTTGCGGAGGGCCTCACTAAGGAGAGAGAGAGAGAGACAGGGAGAGAGAGAGAGAGAGAGAGAGAGCGAGCTGAGGCTGGCCGCGAACCTGGATCCAAAGTACTGGGATTACAAGCATGTGCCACCACGCCCGGCATCCTTTTTATTTATTTATTTTTTATTTTGAAACAAGGTCTCGCTAAGTTGCTGAGGGCCTCACTAAGTTGCTGAGGCTAGCCTCCAAGCTGCGATCCTCCTGTCTCAACCTCCCAAGTACTGGGATGATAAGCGTGCGCCGCCAGCACTCAGCCGGGCATGAGTCTTGATGGCTTTATAAGTAGAGGAGAGAGATCACACAGACACACAAACCCATGTATACTCTCTGTCTCTTGCCAGGTGATGTTCTGTGCCATCTCAGGACCATGCCAGCAAGAAGGCCATCGCCAGATGTGGTCTCTAGATCTTTCACCTCCAGGACCATGTGCCAGGACAAACCTCTTTTCTTTATAAAGTAGCCTGCATTGGGCATTTCATCATAGTAACAAAATAGATGGACTCATACTCTAGAGGTAGGATTGAGGAGGGGGAAGGAGTCAAGGTCGAGTCCCAGGTTTCCATACCTTGGCTAATTGGAAGGATGGATGGGGATTCCAACATTTGTAATACAGAAGTCAGAAGCTTTCTACCACCAGGTATGGTGGTGCATGCCTATAATCCCAGTACTTGGGAGGCTAAAACAGGAGGTTCGCAGATTTGAGGCCAGTCTCAGCAACTTGGTGAGACCCTCAGCAATTTAGCAAGACCCTCGGCAATTAAGAAGACCATGTTTCAAAATGAAAAGAGCTGGGGTGTAGCTCAGAGGTAGAATGATTCTGGGTTCAATTCCCAGTGGTCCCCCCAAAAAAAGGAAGGAAGGAAAAGAAAGAAAGAAGGAAGGAAGGAAGGAAGGAAGGAAGGAAGGAAGGAAGGAAGGAATAAGGAAGAAAGGTAGGTAGGTAGGTTTTCACCAACTATCCGAATCATAAGAAAACCCACACAGTTAAGGCCACAGTTTCCTAATGTCCCAACCCAAACTTAGAGCCCAACAAAGGCTAGACTAGGACGATGTAGCTGACAAGTTTGTACATCATCTCAGGAAAAATTTAAAATTTCCAGTCTGCTCAACTATTTTTTTGAATCTCTTTTGAAAAAATAGAGCGTCCTCTTTAGTTGTTTTTAAAAAATTCCTTCTTGTGATATGCCAATCTGACAGCCCTGGGAGGAAGCTATTATTTTTCATTACTGCCTTACAGAATAGATTTAAAAAATAGATATATAATCGGAGGAGCGGAGCAGGTCTTTTTTAGCCAGGAGAGTAGGAGGCAGGTTGGCAAGAGGCTGCGGGTTCATCTGGCGAGAGTAGGAGCGGCTTGAGTAGCTGCCTCGACCTGTCAAGGTTTAAACTCCTTGAAGAGGGAGCTGGCTTCTTGGCCATCACAGAATCATGTCTGGAGCGAGGAGCCTGCGGGTCTGCATCCCCAGACACCTCCCTGGGGCTTAAGGCAAAAAGGGCGGAATCCAGACAGGATGAGGGAGTGGAGACGCTGCTAAGCCTGTTAAGCCCTGCTCAGATCCGTCTGTTTTCCTCTGTCCTCCCTGCGAAGTTGCGCTGCTCTTTCCCTTTCAGATCAGGTCTTAGGAAAACACATCGCAGGAGCAGTTTTGGACATCTCCGCTTGACATTCCGAGCAGCTCCTCCTGCGAGGGCTTTGGGGTTGCCATGGAAACCAGCCCCGTTGTGAAGAGGCGGCGGAGTGGCAGGTTGGGCGCACGGGAGCTGCCACAGGGCGGCGGGGGGTGCGTGTCAGGCTGCTGGTGGAGGGGAATGGTGAAATGACTACCTTCTGGGGTTTTCTCTGACATGGTCAACCTGACCTTCGGGAGGAAGGTTAGGCAGGAGGGTGCAGATGAAGTCACCCCCGCTGCAGTGTCCAGGCACTGCACAGGGACCTCGGCGTCGCCAAGCCATGGTCCCAGCTCCTCCTCAGTCCCCCACTCCAAAGCCGCCAGCAGAGCCGAGGGTGACACCTGTATGACTCTGTGGCCGGTGCTGGGAGGCGGGTCTGCGGGGACAGACACTCTCCTGTCGGCTGTCCTCTCTCTGCTTGCAGGATTTCTTCTTCTCAGGAGCCCTAGTCTTTTTTATTTTATTTTTTGCTAGCAAATTTCAGGTTAGGAAGTTGTTTTCAGAATTCATGATTTTTATATATTTGCATGTGTGGAGGAGAAAAAAGCATACATTTCCTTCCTTCCTTCTTTCCTTCCTTCCTTTTTTCCTTCCTTCCTTCTTTCCTTCCTTCCTTCCTTCCTTCCTTCCTTTTTTTTTTTTGTACTGGGGATTGAACCCAGGGGCATTCTACCTCTGGGCTACACCCCCAGCCCTATTTTATTTTTTATTTTGAAACAGGGTCTCACTAAGTTGTGGAGGGCCTCTCTAAATTGCTGAGGCTGGCCTCCAACCTGCAATTCTCCTGTCTCAGCCTCCCAAGTACTGGGATTACAGGCATGCACCACCATGCCCGGCTCTCTCTACTTTTCTAAACAGCTAGGTGTGGCGCACATTTCAAAAGTGGGCAGAGCACAAAACAAAACGCTTTGCTGCTCTCGTGGGGGCAAGAGAACTTCCCCTCTGCCTTCGGAAGGCTCCACAGTCGATCACTGAGTCTGCTGAGATAACCTGACAACGGGCAGATCAACAGGAGAAAAGGTGTACAAATCGATCCCATGCACAAGGCGTCACAATGCAATGCAGGTACCCAGTTACCCATTGAAATCAGAAAGAAGCTCATGTACCCTCTCTGCTGAGGAGAGGGGAATGGGGGATGGGGCGATTTTAGAGGAAGGGCACATGATCTTTAGGGGAGATAAACGGGCCCAAAGAGCAGATGATAGCCCAGCTCCCCTGCGCTCTGGGTACCGCGTCCACCCCGGCCGTCTTTCTTGTTGATTTTCCCTCTTGGATGAGGTCATAGAAGGGGCTCATGACGACTGTGATCCTTCTGGAAGAATGTCCCTTAGTCAGAGAAGAGCACTTCAGAAGAAGCTGCTCTCTGCTTCGGAGACACAGAAGCACAAGGACAGGCTTGCCCGGGAGAGCGAAGGAGAGATTTTGTTTCCCAGGCTGCAGCTCTCCTTCCTAAGGCTCTGCACATCAAAGAGATGCTCTGCAGAATTCTTCTCTGAGCCCATCATCTTGACAAATGCAAAAGGAGACACTTATTTATTCAGTTCTGGGTTTTATTTTTTTTATTTTTTATTTTTTTGCAGTACCGGGGATTGAACCCAGGGGTGTTCTACCTCCGTGCTACATCCCGGCCCTATTTTTTATACTTTATTTTGAAACCGGGTCTCACGAAGTTGCGGAGGGCCTCACTAAGTAGAGAGAGAGAGAGAGAGAGACAGGGGGAGAAAGAGAGAGAGAGAGAGAGAGAGAGAGAGAGAGAGAATTGAGTCTGACCACGAACCCAGATCCTCCCGTCTCCGCCTCCCAAAGTACTGGGATTACAAGTGTGTGCCACTCCCGGCTCAGCTCCGGGTTTTACAAGCCACTGGGCCGCAGGAGAAAGACTTGTGTTTATTTCACCGTGCTTCGTTGATTTCACGTGTCCTGGCCTCTGTCATTTCCGTGTTCCTGTGTCCCTGTGTCTCTGGCCTGGAGGGCTTTCCCTGGGGAGACCGTCTGTTGGCACAGGTGGCAAGGGCCGGAAGTGTCGGGGGAATTGGTACTTCCTGGAAGCAGCCCTCGTCCAAGGACTGCTGCGAGCTGGGGGACCAATGTCTCTGCTCCCTTGCTGCTGGGGACAGGAGGCTAAGGCGTCTGGCCTGCGCTGGGTCGCGGGATCCACAGCGGAGGGGCCTGCGGTCACCTGCAGCAGTAACCTCTTCATGTCCATTTCAGGGTTGTCTCCCCTTCCTGTCTCATCTTCCCTGTGGATGTCTCCCAGGAGGGGTTTCCAAATATTCTTTTTTTTTTTTTTTGCGGTACTGGGGATTGAACCCAGGGGCGTTCTACCTCCACGCTATACCCCCGGCCCTACTTTTTATCCTTTATTTTGAAACCGGGTCTCATGAAGTTGCGGAGGGCCTCACTAAGTAGAGAGAGAGAGAGAGACAGGGAGAGAGAGAGGGGGAGAGAGAGATAGGGAGAGAGAGAGAGAGAGAGAGAGAGAGAGAGAGAGAGCTGAGGCTGGCCTTGAACCAGATCCTCCGGTCTCCGCCTCCCAAAGTACTGGGATTACAAGCGTGCGCCACCATGCCCA
>PVJS01043724.1:0-16954 GCA_004027185.1 Glis glis | reverse complement strand
AGTAAAGAAGGCGACCTAACTGAGGGAGATGGGAGGAGGGAAGAGGGAAACACCCTAATACACAGGATGTACATACACAAATTTATCAGTCAACTGATATGCTGAGCACAAGAAGGAGGGAAGGGGGAGGGAATGGGGGTGGGAATTGGGGGAGGGCTAATTGACCGGTGTGTGCATGTATACTTCAACCACCCTGAAACACATCAAGATATATGATTACAATGCACCAATAAAAAAAAAATCATGGTAACTATATTGTCAGTGTCCAGGAAGCCTGGAATCACGTCTGCTTGGCTCCATGGATGTGGGGCAGAGGAACCATCCTTTTCACCCCAAGGAAGCTCGCCCTGCCCCATGGAGGCTAGTATTTTTCCTGACCTAGATAACTGTGCAGCAATGGAAAGAACAAAATATACCCACCAATTTTTTCTTTGACTAGGTTTAAAAAAAAAAAAACATCTGGATGATAATGCAGAACCCCCCCCCCAATGGAGCTTATATTTTTGAGGGGAAGAGAACAATAAATAAATAAATGCACATGACATCTAGTGGAATAGCTCTGAGTGAAACAAGAGGGGAAGGGACAGGATGAGGTGGTGCTGCTGTTTCAAGTCGGGGATCAGACGTTGAAACGTGGGCAATTGAATGGATGGGTGGGCCAGTGTGATTTGGAAAACGTAAAGACTGGTGTCATTATCACAAACTGTCTTGCTGCTGAAGTGACAAGGGGATTCTTTAGGTTTTTTATGCTTGTTTTCTTAAAAGAAATGCCTTCAGCCAGGTGTGGTGGTGCATACTTGTAATTCCAGTACTTGGGAGGCTGAGACAAGAGGATCGTAGGTTCAAAACCAGCCTCAGCCACTTAGGGAGGCCCTCAGCAAGTTAGTGAGACTGTGTTTCAAAATTCGGCTGGGGTGTGTTAGAAGTAAAATTTTTATGGTGTCATTAGAAAAAAAAAGACACGTATTTGAAAGCAGCTCGGCAAGGAGGATTTTACTTTTTGCAAAAAAAGGATCCTGCCACCTGTAAGTCAGGCGTGCAGCAACAGCATGGCAGAAAACTGCTGGGTGTTTGATTTTCAGTGGGGGCTTCTGTGCTGTGCTCCTATTGGTGGGAACATAGCCTCACAATCCTTACACCATTGGCTAAAGGGGATGCCGGGGGAGGGGTTGGCTTTCACAATTTCCAGGAAATGCTATCTTTACAAAAATACAAGCACAATAAGGTTACACAATGGCAGTTGTACAAAACAGAGCCCAAGTCAAGCTAGTCCTTTGATAGAAAAGATCTAATTATTTCTCACAGGTGTATAGCTCAGAGGTAGAATGCCCCTGGGTTTAATCCCCAGTACTCCCTAAAATAAATAGAGACAAAATAAAAATAGAAGTGTCTTTTAATTGTTCTCTCAGACATCTATTACATTGGAAAAGAGTTGAGTTGAGACCCCATGAAACAGAAGGCTGTCTCTTCTGCCCAGTCATGGCATGCCGGGTTGCCGGAATCAGTAATTCAGTTCGACTTGGGCTGTACCAAAGGTGGAGAGTTTGGAAATGGCAGGGGGAGAGGCTTGCTGGGAAGGTGCTACAAATCCCAGGCCAGCGGCAGCAGGGGTGTGCGTCCAGTGGGATTTGCCCATGCTGGTTGGTACTGATGTTGCTGCTTCCAGCTCTGAACACTCTGGGTGAATGGGCCCAGGTTACCAGGCTGGATGGAGTGTTGGCTTGCCTGTTCCCGGTACGAGCTGCTTGGCAGGCTCCAGATAGTAGAAGGACTCTGAGACTTCAGTTTTCTTTGAGAAATCCTTAAAGCTCAGTGCACTTGTCTTGGGTCATGTGCCCCAGCCACCCCCTCCCCAAATTTCCTATATTAATAGGGTCGCAAAGAACAGGGGTGCTGCCCCCACATTCTCAAGGTGGCCCACATTTCTCCTTGAAAGTGTATCTCCCTTTTATTGAATTAAAACTCTGTCTTTTTCTCTGATTGGCGCGTGTTGAAATTCTTTTCATCACAGACCCAAGGACCCCAGGGGCCCTGAGGTGGGTTTCCCTTCCCAGACCGGGGAACTCCCAGGACTCTTCACGGAGTTAGAGCAGTGACCCTGACAATCCTTCATCTAGAACAATCTGCCAGGGGCCCGTGGCTCTCCAAGAAATCTAGTGCTAAGGGGAACAGGCAGATGTTTTAGGCAGTATTGACAGCTGTCAGAACATAGCTGCAGTGAAGCTCACAGTCAGGTGAGCCTGGGGCCATCCCAGGTCACTGGTGCAGGCAGAAAGAACCCTGAGTCTCTAGTGGATTTTCTTCCTTCTTTCCAGCAGCCCAGATTCCAGAGGGCCGCTATTGTTATGCAAATGCTGAGCTGGTTGCAGGATGCAGGTGGCTTGCTTCCTTTTCTTGGTCCTGACCTCTAACCCATTCTCCTGGAGGATTTCTGGCTGGAATTTCCTGATCTTTGTGAGCCTTATTTAGGATTCCTCCCCAGCTGGCCCCACAGGCAGCATCACTACCTCCAGACCAATAAAGTAGGGGGCAGGGAATAAATCCTTTAGGCTCTGATGGCACCAAATTCTTTGTTTGTTTGTGAGTTTTGCTTAAAATTGTAGGAACCAACTCAAGGTGGATTAAAGACCTAGAAATTAGATTAGAAACTTGGCAATTACTAGAATAAAACATAGGCCCAACTCTCTAACATACAGGTACTGGTACAGACTAACTCAACAAGACCCCCTTCCCCCCAAGCTCAGAAAATAAAACCGAAAATCAATAAATGGGATGGCATCAAATTCAAAAGTGTCTGTGCAGCAAGAATCAGAAGAGGGAGCCAACAGAATGGGAGAAAACCTTTGCCAGCCGCTCCTCTGACTGAGAACCAATATCTAGAATAGATGAAGAACTCAAAAACTTAACACTAAAAAAAAATGACCCAATCAAAAAATGGGCAATCTTAAGTATCAGGAGATACAGGGATAAAGAAAACACAGTTTGACAGACCAAAACAGGCTTTTTAATTGGAGGGGGACTGAGCAGGAAAGAGAGTCCACGGGTGTCAGGAACCCCCTTCCTTACAGACTTGGGGCTTTTTATGGGGCAATAGGAGGGTGGGAGAGCAAAGCAGTCATGTATTCCTTCCATTGTTGGGCTTGGCCCCAGCAGGTAAATTTATGGGGCAGGGGGCAGTCAGATGGTTAGAGGTATTTCTCTTTACTTTCCCGCCATTCCTGGACTCCTTTGTTCTCGGCCTCCTCTGGCCAGGCCTCACAGTCAGACCTCACAGTGCCCACGGTAGGAAATAGACACTTCTCAAAAGAAGAAATACAGTCGGCCAATAAATATATGAAAAAACTGTTTAACATCACTAGCAATGAGGGAAATGCAAATTAAAATTACATTGAGAATCCGCCCAACTCCAGTTAAAATGGCAATCATCAAGAATACAAACAATAATAAATGCTGGGGAGGATGTGGGGAAATAGGAACTCTTACATACTGTTGGTGAGACTGTAAATTAGTACAACCGCTGTGGAGACCATTATGGAGTTTCTCAAAGGACTAGGAATGGAACCACCCTATGACCAAGCTGTACCACTACTCGGTACCTTTCCAAAAGAACTAAAGTCAGAATACTGTGCTGATACATGCATATCCACATTTAGAGCAACACAATTCACCAGAGCCAAATTATGAAACCAACCTAAGGGTCTATCAACAGAAGAATGGATAAAGAAAATTTAGAATATATACACAATGGAATTTTACTTAGCAGTAAAGAACAAAATTATGTCATTTGCAGGAAAATGGGTGGAAGTAGAGAATATTATACTAAGTGAAATCAACCAGTCTCAGAGAGTCATGGGTTGTTTATTTTCTCTCATCTATGGACCCTAGAGAGAAAATAATAAACTAAAGGGACTTCCGGATAAATGAGGAGGAAGAACCCCAGAATAGCAGAAGGGTTGGGGGGAGGAGGTAGGGAGGAGAAAAAGGAGAATTGATGAAAGAAACCATTCAGGCAATGCTAGGTCCATCTGTGAAGGTATCACTACTAATCTCACCAACATGGATGGGGAGGGAGTGGGGAGAGCCAGCGGGAAAGACACCAAGTGCATTGTGCATGTATGTTTGCATCACTTCGAACATCACTCTGCTATATAATTACAGTGCACCAAAAAAGTATAAAAAATGTAAAAAATAGAATTCTTAGGGGATGTTTAAAAAAAGGGCCTGGCCTTGACACACCCAGCTGTGAGAACTTTCGGGAATCCCAGCCAGCTTGGCACAGGTAATGATGTGTCTGCTTTACACAAAGGAGAGGCCTTTGGGGCATGGTGGATATTCCCAAAGCCAAGCAGGTAGGTGGTGGTGATGCTCTGAGACCCCAGGCCTCCCAGGGATGGCAGTTTTATCCTGCTGTTTGCTTGCTTAGGTCAAAAATCCCTGGAGTTGCTCTCAGCTCGGCTCCTCCTGCCTGTTCCCCACAGCCAATGTGTCCTAGCACCTCTTCTCAAAGTGTATCTAAAATCTGTCTACTTGCTGTAGGCCCTATTTGTCACTGTTCTCTGGGGGACAAATCCCCTGGTCTCTTAGGTATACCATCAGGATCACCTCCCAACAGAGATAGCCTTCCGTCTGGATGCTCTGCCTTCACTCCCTGGAGGATCCGGCCTCAGTGCAGTCTCTGTCCCCACCCTCCACCCTGCTTAAGTTTTCTGCTGAGCATGCAGCTAAAAAACTGTGCATTTTTTCTGGTTGGTCTTATTTATTTTCTGTCTCCCCGGTAGAGTGCACGTTCCTGGAGGTGGGAGGGTATCTGTTCATTCTGTTCTCTGTCAACATTTCCAGTAACTGGAGCAGCTCCTGATCCAAGATTCTGTTTCATGAATGATAGAAAGGAGGTATCGGTTGTCAGTTTGTAGCACGTGTGAATTCAGTAACACTTCGTGGAACTCATTCTTTATTCGTCTTTTTTATGCTTTTATTTGGCACCAAAATTGTATATACTTAGGAGTACCATGTGATGTTTCAATACGTGTGTATATTGTGTGATGTTCCAACTAGGGTAAACATAATCCATCTCCCCAAACACTTAGCACTCCTCTGTCTTAGCATCACTTGGTATATATTTGAAAAACCGGAGCATGGAAGCATGTGTGTGTGTTGTAGTCATGTGGATCTTGAATGTTCCCAACCTCTGGGACTTGGTGTGGTCCTGACATACGGTGCTACTGGGAATAAGGCAGGATCAGTTTCCCCTCTTTGTTCTGTCAAATCCTTCCTTGAGTGTGAGTTCATCCTGCTGGGTTGTGAAGAGCCTTCCGGATACTTCTGTCTTCTGCATGGGAGACATAGATCAGCTGTCCTCCTGCCAAGGAGTTGATTGAGCCAGCTTTTTCTTGTTTTCAGTGTCTCCCATTCTCTCTGCTGTTCCCTGTCCAGCTATTTGAAAGCAAAGATAATAGCACAATAAACTCGATATAAGAAATTTGGAATTTGATGTGGTAGGGAATCTGCTTTGTGGCGGGACCCTCAAATTTTACTTCATTTCCTGACAGAAGTACCCCATCAAAGTATAAACTCCAACCTAATATTAATGAAAGAAAGTGTGATTCCTCTTGACTCTCCAGTTTCTTTGAAAGGATTCCTTGTGATTTTGTCCCGTTGATTTTCTCCCTTTTCATGACAATGAAGTCCTCCAAGGTAGACACTTTAACTCAAGAAAGGGCTTTGACCATAGGTAGCCAGTGCTCTGTGGGTGGGTGTCTACTGGGACCCTTGTTGGGTTTTGAAATCCTGAGGCTAGACAGTGCTTAGAACTTTCTAGAAACATACTGCCTGTTCCCACAATGCCTTAGTGAAAGGACTGGGGCCATGGAAAGGTAGGAATGAGGATGAGAGGGACTGGCGTTGGAATCCCAGGAGAGTTCTTAGAAGGTCTGGCCGACTGCCTGAACAGCACACAGTTGCGGCCAGAGGCCTGCATCACTGAGATGCTAGCCTGTGTGGACAGTTGTGACATTTGGAAGCACATTTGCTGTTGTCCCTCCCTCACCTCGACATCTCTTCCCCTGTAGCTGGTGAGCTACATCACATGATTCCAAGTGGGTCAGAGAGCGAGGGTTTCACGGGCTTGGAGAAGGAAGGTCGCGGCTTCCAGGAATCCCAAAGCCAGATCTGCCTGGTTGCAGAGGAGGTCACCGGCCCCTGAAGGGACAGTGACAGCCAGTGACAGCCTCAGCGTTGCAGTCCACCATCCCCCAAACTGAGGTGAAAGCCCTGTTGCTTTGACTCTCCAAAGAGTGCTCTTTCCCCTGGCCCTGCTCCTCCCTACCCATTGCCTCCATTACATCCTGTTCTATTAGCTCAGGGATGTTGACAAGAAGCTCAGAAATCTCTCAGGCTTGTTGCTGTAGCAGCAGGGCTTCTGTTTGGTGCCTTCAAGGGAACAGTCATTGTATCCCGTGCTGAGCTGGCCCTGGGCCTGTTCTAAACCACTGTCTTCAACAAGCCCTGGCTTAGAAGAACTGAAAAAACTGCAGATGACGGTAGAAGCCACCCCTCCCTACACCCCACAAACGGTTCTTTGTGTGGCAGAGTGTGATTAAAATCAGATCACTCAGGTCCTCGGGGTGGGTGGGTGCGGGGGACCAGTGGCCACTGCTGTCCCAGGTTTATCACAGAGGTACATACGGCTGCTGCTTATTTCTCTCTGCACCCTGATCTGAATGTTTAGATTCAGATCAAAACACGAGGGATAAAGACTCCTCTGTCACTGGCCAGGTTCTTAACATACATTAAAGCGTTTCATTATCAGAGAGAAGGAAGTGGCGTTGAGGTAAGCCGGGGTTGCTGTCACGTTAGCAAGTCTCTAAGCACGTTAGAGTCCGGAAATTATAATTGAAAGAAAGAATGTGCCAAAGATCCCCTTTCGACTTGAAAATGTAATGACTGGATACTCGATTTTGAAAGCCCTGCTCTTGGGTACCAAAGTGTAATGTTTATCTGGGCTCATAAATTAGAGTTGAAATAATAGGCCCTTTATGTCTTCTGCATCTCATTCCTGGACGGGGGTCAGAAAGCGCGGCTGTGTCTGAGGCCCTTTGTGGGAAGCAGCTCCCAAGACGTTGTAAGTGTGTGAGCGGAGTATTTTTATCAATACTCAGGATGGGTGGCTTCAAGTGTTGGGCCCTGGGAACGAAAGAGTGAGCTCTGGCCATGGATGGCTGTTGTTTCTCAGGCTCGGCAGCCTGCAAGAGAGGCAGCTTCCTGACACTGCTTGCAGATATGCTGAAGGATGGGAGGAAGAGTCAGGCCAGAGTCTTCCTTTCTTCAAGGGCTCCTTCAGCAGGATTTCTGCTCTGGGCCTGGGTGTTCCTTTTAGATTGCAGGACCTTGGGCGCCAGCTGCAGAGAACCTGTCCCCTGCCCAGCCTTTTCCCACTGTGGCCCTGCTCTCTGCAATGCAGACTTGAGAGCAGTGTCATGAGGTGCAGGGAAAGTGCAGGGCTGTAAGTGGAGGGGCCGGGCCTATGTGGGGCCATGGTTCTGATGAGGTAGAATAGAAGAGATAAAATTTTAGGTAGAAAGGAGACAAGTTGAGAAGGGAAGGAGAATATAGTTTTAAAAACCTAAAATACTCCTTAGCTTTTGCCCTGCGAGGCTTGCCCGGGACAGGCCCAAAGAGGCAAGACCCATATCTTCAAGAACACAGTGGGCTGGCTTCACATCTGAAGTTCCTGAGGCATTCGCTTTGGAAGAGAAAGAACTTCACCTTCCACCAGAACTCCAAACGATCACACCTGTTGTTAAAAAAGCCTTACACCCCCCGCTGGCCATCCAGCTTTTCACCTACACCAGTCTCTGCTCCTGGAAGATCTGTCCTAAGGGAATCCACATCTTTTGCCCACGGAAAAACTTCAAAGAAAGGAGGCATTTTCCCGCCAAGCACCTCTAACCACCCCCTCCTCATCTCCAGTGCCTATATAAAAGACTGTAAGAATTCGGGACTGCTTCTTACATCTCGAGTTGGCCCGTGTTTCCCTGAACGTGTATCTCCCTTTTCTTGAATTAAACCTCTGTCTTTCCTCACAGAGCCAAGGACCCCGGGGACCCTGAGGTGAGTCTCCCCTTCCCAGGCCGGGGAACTCCTTAGGACTCTCCACGGAGCCATTGCACTCACCCTGACAGTTCTGTGTGATTAGACATTCTGCCCAACTGCCTCTGCATTTCAGTGTCGAGTCAGGAGGTCATCCTTTGGCTTGCTCCAGTGACTGACCTGCTGCCTCACCTGGGCAGGTGTGTCTTGAAGGCATGAGCTTCACTTAGTTCCAGAACCTTGGGTGTTCCTCTAGGAAATCTGCCACCACATGGCCCTGTGCAGAATGGCAGCCCAGGCAGTGGTGCCCTTCCCTGGTCCCTGAGCCTCCCTTGTTGACTGTATCTGTCCCTCCCTGCTCCCCAGGCAAGCCTGAGTTTCCCTCCTATTGCAATGGGTGGGAGCATGCTTTTCTTTTCTTCCTCTTACATAACTACAAGGGTGAGCTATTGGACTTGAGAAAGTGTTTCATGGTCAAGTTGAGCCCTACTGTATACCCTTTTTGACTTGAGTATACCTCTACTCTAAATTAGCATATCCAACCCCCTAAGTAATGAAGTGGTTAATAAAAAGACCTGTCCCATTCTATTTAATCTGGTGTTTCTCAGGTTTTCAGTGTCGGACTTAACAATATAGTTTGGGGGGAAAACACTGGGTTCAAATGTTACTCCTCCTTGTTGAATCTGCATGTCAGTGGGCTTATTGTTTTTGTTTTTTTTTACAGTAACATTTTTCTTTTTAAGAAATCATTTAGCCGGGCGTGGTGGCACACACTTGTAATCCCAGTACTTGGGAGGCTGAGACCGGAGGATCGGGGTTCGCGGCCAGCCTCAGCTACTTAGTGAGCCCCTCCGCAACTTAGTGAGACCCTGTTTCAAAATAAAGAATTTAAAATAGGGCTGGGGGTGTAGCTCGGAGGTAGAATGCCCCTGGGTTTAATCCCCAGTACCACAAAAAAATCATTTAATTTTAGAACAGTTTACATTTAGATTGATAGATTTGGATTTAGATGTAGAAAAATGACGTGGGTGGGACAGATTAACCGTGTGCCCCCTGCTCCTCTGCTTCCTGCCCCCGGCTTCCTCTGCTCACATCTTGCACTGGAATAGGACATTTGTCACAACTAATGAGCCAATATTGACACATGATCTACCAAAGTTGCCACTTTATTCAGACTTCTTAGGTTTTACCCGGCGCCCTCTTTCTGTTCCCAGGATCCCACATTAGGGTGGGATGAGTCCTTGGGCCTGAGACTTTCATGGATTTTGAAAGCCAACCTGGCATGGTGGTGCATGCCTATAATCCCAGTACTTGGGAGGCTGAGACAGGAGGATTGAAGGTTCACCACCAGCCTCAGCTACTTAGTGAGGCCCTCTGCCACTTAGTGAGACCCTGTTTTAAAATAAAAAGTAAAAAGAGCTGAGGGTATAGCTCTGAGGTAGAATGCCCCTGGGTTTAAGCCCCAGTACCATAAAAAAAAAAAGAAAGGAAGGAGGGAAGGAAAGAAGGAAGGAAGGAAACCTTGTCAGTTTTGAGGAGTATTGGTGTCAGGAATTTTCTAGAATGTTCCAGAACTGGGATTTATTTGATGTTCTTATCATAAGGTTGGGGTTGAGATTTGGGGAGGAAGACCACAGTGGTTAAAGCGCCGTTCTCATCATGTCCTATGAAGGGCGCACATGGTCGCCATGTCTGACCACTGTGACATGGACTGGGCCACCTGGCTGAGACCATGGGTATCAGACTTCTCCACTGCAGTCCACCCATGCTCCATCCAGGAAGCCCTTCTGCGTAGCCCACGTCGAAGACTGGGTTTGAGCTTCTTCTTTCTGGGGGTGAGGGATGCCTGCTGAAACCACAAGGAACGTTTCCACAGGGGACATGTCTTTTCCCCCTCGGTTATATTTTTATTCAGTCATTTATTTATGGTCTCAGGAGTATTTATTTTGTATTCTAGGTTGTAATTCATACTACTGTGTTGCTCAGAGGTTGTCAGCATTAGTCACTAGGACCTCTCCCCGTTGGTGCCTGCGATGCTGGGACACACCTCCACCAACGTGTGGGCGGTGGTTTATTTTAAGCATTCCCTTGCTTTGCTGCTCCACAAGGTGCTTCAGGCTCATCTGGAGCATTTCTTGCCCCGGGGCTAGATCAACCACTTGTCCTGTGCACCCTAGTTCCTTAGATTGGAGTGCTGTGTTAGAAGCCAGCACCTGGGCACTAGATGTGTTCCTGGTAAAAGGGTGTGTCAATGCTCCTGTGCCCTCTCAACTTGTGGAGCAGGGAAATGCGTGTATATAGCTGACTAGTGTGTATACACATGTCCTTACGTGTCCATCTTCATCTATATTAAACATGAGTTCACACTTGCATCTCCCACTCTAATCCATTACCACATGGAACCTTCTAGCTTATCTGCAACACAGCACCCCAACAGAGGATTCTCGAAGCCATCCCCCAGATAAATGTATCACATGTAATGTATGAAATCAGTTTGCATGATGCCAGATACACATTCAGCAGTCTCTCTCTGTGTGTATGTATATATGTGCATGTATATATTTTATATATACAGTAAATATAACATTTCTGTAATTGTGGAGTAGCCTGTGACTAGCATTGTCCAGAAGAGAGAGCTCCGCACTTACCCTCGAATAATGCTTCAAGTTGGGGAGACAAACTAGCACTTATCACACACGTTGAAAGCCATACTTACCCAGAAAGAGTTGTGACGAAGAATCAATGTGAGTTAATATGCAGAATGCAGCGCAGCCCAGTGTCTGGCAGACCCAGCTGTTGGGTTTCGGTACTGCGGGGAGCCATGCATCAGGTGGGTCGGAGCCCACACGGACTTTACAGCAGGTGGACCTAAATGGGAAATTCTATGAAGTGCAATGATACGGACCAGCCGTTCTGAGGCTGTACTGCGAGTCGGTGTCCCCACCTCCAGAGTTTCTGATTCAATAGGTCTGGGTTGGGACAAGTTCTCAGCTGAGGCTGATGCCACTGTTCTAGGGAGGGCACTTTGAGAACTGCCTTAGGCCACACACAGCAGAGACTCAGAGAAGGGGGGGATAGCTGAGGAATCAGGGGAGGAGACTGGGCCCGGAGGGCTGGTGGGATTGGGAGAAGTGGCGAGAAAGAAGGGAAACATGCAGTGGCTCGGCTGACACCAGGAGAGCAGGGGCTCCTTGGAGGGAATCGTGACATGGGGAGGTGGCCAGGGCTGGCCGGCAACTGCGTTCCCTTCTGCTTTGCTTTACAGGGCGAGAGTGGAAGGGCCACAGGCCTCACCTGGAGACAGGATGGTTCTGGCAAATAACCACATTGACCTTCTATTATTATGGGAAATGTCTTTCTTGGCGGACTATTGTCTCTTCCAGTTCTTTGCCCTTTTGTCCATACCTCTTCCATCACAGTGCACAGCCCTTTTCCTTATTAAGCAGTCCTGCTTAATAAGGAACTCGCCTTATAAAGATTTTGAATTGCTTAAATTGAATAATACTTGTAATTGACCAGATGTTCTTAAAATAGTTGGTTGTTTCGTAGGACTCGACATTCACATAAGGAAAACAAAGACTGTTTTTTTTTCTTTTATTGTACATTGTGAGTCTCTTAGCAAATTCCTACTGCAAGTTTGCAGCTGTTCAGTGTTTGCGAAATCACATTAAGGCCATCCTGTATGTAGGGAAGGTCCATGATGGGCTTACGCAATATATGCTTCTTTTGTCCAAATTAAATCATCATTTTGAGCACATGTCAGAGACTATGTACTCTAGGGGGGAAGGATACATGTATGTGGGCATGGTGGTACACATTTGTAATCCCAGCTACTTCCTGAGCAGGAAGATCGTGAGTTTGAGGCTAGTCTGGGCCACATAGTGAGAAAAACCAAGATGCAGATGTGCTCTGATACATGACACATGTCCTATATCAGGGAATCTGGCCTGCTTCAAGCGTAGTGCTGGAAGCCGGGGTAGGAGCGGAGGTGAGGGCCAAGGGCTAACTCATGCCAAGGCACTGGAAAGCCACATTGTCTGGGGGTCAAGTAGAAATCATGGTCCAGGAAGAAAGGAAGCCAGACGGGTCAAGCCCTCTGAGCTGTGCCAAGGGTCATATCAGAGAGGCTGTAAACAGGAAAAGGAGCTGAGCTAAGGAGAAGAGCTCTGGGAGCAAGAGGACCTGGTAGAGCCATAGCCTGGGATCCAGGCTTTGAGAGGTTTCTGCGGCAGGACCTATTATGGCGGTGGGGTGGAGACTCAAGGACCCTCGGGCTCTGCCATTCCACAGGACATTCTGGGCATGTGACATCCCATCTCAGACCACACTAAACATCTGGTGATTAAGCAGGGGACTTGGAGGGACCTTGGTGTTTGCTTTTAGAGATCTCAGCCACTGGGTGGAACTCAACAGGTTACTTGTTTATACCACTTCTCTGCTCTACAACATTTCTTTGCCTTTAATCTGTAGGTTAATGTCCACGTTCTTCAAGGCCCTGACATATAATAATAATAATAATAATAATAATCTTTCACTCACCTAGCTTTTCATATGCTCAGGAATATATTTCTTATCACCCTTCACTAGTCTACAGGGAGGTGATGATAGAGGCGTATAGGTTTTACAGAGAGAAATAAAACTGAGGAGGTTAAATAGTTGCTTTAAACTACAGAAGAAGAATTTGAGCCAATGTCTGCTTGATTCCTTTATCCCGAAGCTACTGCCTCAAGGGCCAGGAGAATCCGCACCCTGTGACTTTTGCACAATATTTGCATGTGTCCCCCACTCTGCAGGCAGAAGACAGTTATTCACCACTATTTCCTGGGGGAACTTTCCAGCCTTGAGTGATTTCAGACGTCTGCCCCAAACCCCACTGTTTTTGGTTAAGGTTGGTGATCTCTGTCAGGGATAGCTAATATTCTTAATCAAGATATGGCCCACGCTTGATACGGTGAACTGTAACAGATGTGACCTGAGAGAAAAAATCATTAAAGATGAAAACAGGAAAAACTTGCAGGTAAATACAAAGAAAAAAAATCATGGTCTAAGAGCTTAGGACCCAGACAACACTCGTGGCCATTTATAATAACAATAATAATGATAATAATAATAATAATAATAGCAGTAGTAATGTTAATAAATTCAGGGTGCAGAGAAATGCTCCAAAGGAACACATCCTTGGGAGGTTGAGTGAGAAGCTATGATCCTAGTGTCCCCTACACTCCAGAGAGCTGAGGGCCCCCCACCCCAAAACATCTAATTCTTCTGGACCTGTCAGTTTAGTTAAATTAGGATGTTCCTTTAAATTATTCTGAAGACTTCACCCAGTCCAAATACCATTTTAATTTGTTTCTAAGAGCCCTTTTATAAGAGTGGAAAATATACTTACTTCACACTGATGTGATCACAGGCACCAAGTGCCCTGGGAAGGGGCCGGTCAGTCCTGGCCATGCCTGTTCTCTGACACTGATTGCCTATCGTTAGTGATTGTGGCCACTTGAGCCCTTCCCTCATCTGTGTGAGCTCCTGTGGTCAGGCCTCATCTGTCCATCACAGCTCTGCCCTCCTGCTGGTCTGTCTCAAGTCATGTGAATTATCTACTGAGTTCAGGTCCTGTGGGCTCTTCTGCGTGGTGGGCGCCTCCTTTCTCTGGGGTCCTGAATAGGATTCAGCAAACCACTTGTCCTCACTGAATATCTGCTGCTCAATGACCCCCAGTTGGCTTTGGCTGATAAAACTGGAGAAAAGGATATGAATTAAAAAAAAAGTCTGGCAGCTCCCTCGTCCCAAAAGTACTTTGTGCAAATGACAGCGAGATTCAAGGCCAAGGTGTGGAACCTGTTAGCATCATGAGATTCTTTCCCACAGTCTGGTAAGATTATGGCTGAAGTGTGTAATGGGGGAGACGGAGAAAGAGTTTTCATTGAGCAGTTACTAGGAGAGGCAGGCTCTTTATAAAATCTATCATGGTCCCATGACACCTCTGCAAGATGGGATTATGTAACCCACCATGCAGACGTGCAAGCTGAAGCTGGCAGTAGTCAAGGTCCTGTGCTGCCCTAGCTATGGGCGGAGGACATTTGATCACAAGATGAGTGTGTTCTGCCCTTGCACTGCACCAGGTCCTCTGTGAAAGATGTTGGGATATTTATTCCTCCCAATTTGACATTTTCCTCTTTTTTCCTGTGTGACATGTGACCTCACTCAAAATGGACAACGAACTCCCATCTCCTTCCCTCTTGTTACGGTAGTTCTACCTAGGCATAGTCTCTCATTCACCAAGTATCTCTAGCACCCATTTAGCACATCATCACACACTGCCTTGTATCATTGATACAGGTTTCTCCTCTTAGTGGGTTCTTGTCTGCAAAATTCAAGAACAAAGGCGACAGACCATAGAAGGGTGAGTATAGGTGTATGAAAATTTATTTCAAGCCAAGAGAAAATTGAAGACAGAACCCCACTCCCTACCCCCACACACAGGGCGAGTGGTCCCTGAATAAGTAACTATTGAAGTTCTCCGGAGGTGAGCTTTTAACCCTTCTCGTGGTCTCCATCTGCTCTTCTGTGATTGGTTGGAATCTGGTGTTGGAGAACTCAATGTTCTTGGCTCAGTTTCAATCCCTAATTTGAATCTCTATCTTTCAGGCTGGTGGGCTTTTCTAATCTCCTGGCAGCACCTGTCTGCCTCCCCCATCCTCTCCCCTTCGATCACACTTGGGGCTGAAGTTTCCTTGCCTGGTCATTGTCACCCCTGTATCTTATTAACCTTCCCTCTTTCTGTTCCTTTCAAAGATGGTGTCTTTTAACCCTTTATGTTCCTCTGTCCTAGTGTTCCTAGCTCCTCATTATCAGTTAACTTTTTATTTGGTAAACGAGGTTCCTGAATGGAATCTGATGCTGTTGTACATATTTGACTCTTTCTAAGGTCCTGGAGCTGTGTGCCTTGGTTGCTGGTGTTTGGGGGTTTAGTTTTGGTTTCCCTTTCCTTCACCTGGACATCTTGGCATTCTGTGCACAGCTCTTTCCTCTAAATGTGAGAGTGGATAAGATAAAGCCTCTTCGTTTTTAGCCTCACAAACTAGCAGGGAATGTAGGTGTTCTTGTCATCTAAATCTGTTTCATTGCTCAGTTCAGAGAGGGAGTCAAGATAGGGAAGGCCGCCACCGGGTTACCTGTATCAACTGAAATCCTGAGGACGCAAGCAGTGAGTGTTCAGATAACCAGAGATGTGATCTAGAATTCTAACTAGGTAACATCTTGATTCAGAGTTGGGAAATCATGAGTTTGGAGAACAGGGGGTACTGGAATAAGAAAACAGATACTTATCTATTGTAGGTTCAAAATAAGGACATGAAGCTTAGATCGAGTGGCAGGGGCTCAGGTGAGAATTAACATGTACAGAGACAAGGATTCATTCCTGTGATCAACAGATAATCACTGGGAGGGCCCATGGGCCAGGTGCTGAGCTAAGGACCTGAGAGCCACACCTCTCCTGTCTACCCTGGGCTAACTGGCTGCCTGATTCAGGGGAGAGTTTGTTCAGCAAGCCATGATAATGCAGTGTGGCCAGTGTACGATAGAAACACACATGTATAGTGGGTGTGGAAGCTCCTGCTTGTAATCCCAGTACTTGGGAGGCTGAGACAGGAGGATCATAGGTTTAAGGGCAGCCTCAGCAACTCAGTGAGACCTTCAGCAACTTAACAAGATCCTGTTTCAGAATTATAAAAGCTTTTTTAAAAAGGTGGCTGGAGGTATAGCTTGGAGGTAGAATGCCCCTGGGTTCAATCCCTGGGAAAGGAAAGGAAAGGAAAGGAAAGGAAAGGAAAGGAAAGGAAAGGAAAGGAAAAAAGAAAGAAAGGGAGAGAGAGAGAGAAAATGGATTGTACATGGGTGGGTTGGGATATGGTGAAAGAAAGAAAGAAGGAAGGAAGGAAGGAAGGAAGGAAGGAAGGAAGGAAGGAGAAAGAGAAAATGGATCATACATGGGTGGGTTGGGATGTGGCCAGAGAAATCTCTGAGAAGTATGGGAAGTGATGTTTCCCTCATTATGAGCGTCCACTATACACACTGGACCTCCATAAGGGGACCTGCCTGCCGAAGACCCTTGGCTTCCTGGAGCTTGACATTCTGGAACATCTGCTGGCTCGAGAAGCAGGTGAGCCAGAGCTGTTTCTGAGGATGGCAGCTGTTTGGGGAGGTGAAGGCACACAGAGCTGCAGAGAAGGGCTTCCTGACTGCCTTCCGTGGGGCATTTCTCCAAGGGACATAAAGAAGCAGTCAAATCCAAGCAGTGACTTTTTTTTTTATGTTTTATTGGTGCATTGTAGTCTCACATCACAATGAGTATCAGTTTGGTGTTAACATACATGCACACAGCTCTTGGTGTCCCTCCCCCCCGCCTCCCCCCCACATGTAGCACTGAGAATGATGTTGGTATAATCTCATATATACACATTGTTTATGACAGTAATTCCACAGATTCACTTCTTTCTTACCCTTCCCCTTCCCTTGCACCACTGAGGGTTCTCCATTGTCATTGGAGTCCCTTTTGTGTCCCCACTACTCCCTAAGTTGCGCATATTAATGAAAACATATGTCCCTTCTTTTTTTGTGATTGGCTAATCTCACTTAACATAATTTTCTCCAGATCTTTCCATTTTCTTGCAAATGCTGTTATTTTGTTCTTCTTTATTGTTGAGTAGAATTCCATTGTGTGCCCCGTGTGGTGGCGCAAGCTTGTAATCCCAGTACTTTGGGAGGCAGAGACCACAGGAGGATCCGAGTGTAAGGCCAGCCTCAGCTCTCTCTCTCTCTCTCCCTCTCTCTCTCTCTCTCTCTCTCTCTCTCTCTCCCTCTCTCT